>CAWYQB010000211.1:80000-82500 GCA_963966105.1 Volucella zonaria
CCACCATAAATTTTCAAGGTCCGAAGAGAAAATATCGACACAACAGTAAATGTCATGCTCTTCTAGTCCATCTACCATATCTCTCTTCGAAAGACTTCCATGGTAGTACGACTATAAAACAGAAAAGAAAACTCTTTCGATATCTCTCGACGGCTTCTTTATGGTCGTTCCTGTTGCCAGGATGAGCGAAATGCCCATTTTTAATAACAAACGTATACCCAACAGGTTACGGAATTGGAACCGTATTCCCTTTCGTTCAAAAATAATCAAGTGTTAAAATTTCTTTATATACAATGAGATATATAATTATATTTTTTTAACTTGAAAATTTTCGGCTTTCGCCTTAAACTTAGGACCGACTAACTCGTGATCAACCACTGTTCACACGAAACCCTTCTCCACTTCAGTCCTCCAAGGTCTCATTCGATTATTTGCTACTACCACCAAGATCTGTACCAATAGCGGCTCCATGCAGGCTTACGCCAAACACTTCTAAGCACACCATTGTACCCTCCTACTCACTAAAGTTTCAAAATTTATATTCAATCGAAATTAAATATAAATCATCTACTTTAGCGGTAATGTATAGGTATACAACTTAAGCGCCATCCATTTTAAGGGCTAGTTGCTTCGGCAGGTGAGTTGTTACACACTCCTTAGCGGATTACGACTTCCATGTCCACCGTCCTGCTGTTTTAAGCAACCAACGCCTTTCATGGTATCTGCATGAGTTGTTAATTTGGGCACCGTAACATTACGTTTGGTTCATCCCACAGCGCCAGTTCTGCTTACCAAAAGTGGCCCACTGGGCACAATATATCACAACCTAAACCTTCATATCAAGAAAGGTTAGGTTCTTACCCATTTAAAGTTTGAGAATAGGTTAAGGTCGTTTCGACCCTAATGCCTCTAATCATTCGCTTTACCAGATAAGATTATTTTAAATAATTTTTAATTGCACCAGCTATCCTGAGGGAAACTTCGGAGGGAACCAGCTACTAGATGGTTCGATTGGTCTTTCGCCCCTATACTCAATTCTGACAATCGATTTGCACGTCAGAACTGTTTCGGTCTTCCATCAGGGTTTCCCCTGACTTCAACCTGATCAAGTATAGTTCACCATCTTTCGGGTCACAGCATATATGCTCAAGGTACGCTCTAGTTAGAGGCATAAATAATATAAATACTATTATGCATAACTGTATAGAACGCCCCGGGATTGAATTTATATTTCATAATAAAACATAAACTAATCCCATTAAAACAGTTAAGTTAATTATGCCATTGGGTTTTATTAAAAATACCCAATGACTTGCACATATGTTAGACTCCTTGGTCCGTGTTTCAAGACGGGTCCCGAAGGTATCCTGAATCTATCGCATTGTTAATCATATAAGTGCATACAATAAAATAAATAAATCAATAGATTTACCTACCATTGTAAAATTCCGTAAAATTTAAGCACTATATATAATTAAATCTGTCAATGATTTATCAAATCTAATACATTTATCTTATGTTAGAAATCCGAAAATAACTAATTTGGATAAACTTAAGTAAAAGATCTTATGATAAATATTTAATACATTAACAGATTACAATGTCCTTATATGGAAAAATTGCACACCATTTCTATTATATTAAAGAATATAACTTTATTAGTGATGAATTTTCCATAACGGATATTCAGGTTCATCGGGCTTAACCTCTAAGCAGTTTCACGTACTATTTAACTCTCTATTCAGAGTTCTTTTCAACTTTCCCTCACGGTACTTGTTTACTATCGGTCTCATGGTTATATTTAGTTTTAGATGGAGTTTACCACCCACTTAGTGCTGCACTATCAAGCAACACGACTCTTTGGAAACACCTTCTAGTAATCATTAACGTTATACGGGCCTGGCACCCTCTATGGGTAAATGGCCTCATTTAAGAAGGACTTAAATCATTAATTTCTCATACTAGATTATAGATGTTCCATACACTGCATCCCATATTTGCCATAAAGACAAAATGGCTTAGTGCTGAACTGTTTTCTTTTCGCTCGCCGCTACTAAGAAAATCCTGGTTAGTTTCTTTTCCTTCCCTCATTAATATGCTTAAATTCGGGGAGTTTTCTCATATGAGTTGAGGTTGTTTAACACAAATAAATAAAAATTATTTTATATACTCATCAGTTTAATAAGTAAATCTTTTCTATATATATTATCAAGTGTGAGGCAATTCTATTATAATTTATATTATTATTTTCGACTTTGGTTTATGGTTTTTTTTTTTTTTTTAATTTTAGTTTCTCTTGTCACAGTAGAAATATTTAATTAACATATTAATGCATATTTCTATATTAGTTTAAATAAATATTTTATACTAGACATTCCTTCACAAATAGATAATATAGAATACTAAGATTCCATTATTTTGAGGTATATATTATAAATTAATATTATGAATTTAATAAAATAAATCCAATAATATAACATGTGCTTAAGTATATTTCCAA
>CAWYQB010000211.1:90000-97500 GCA_963966105.1 Volucella zonaria
TATCTCTCTTCGAAAGACTTCCATGGTAGTACGACTATAAAACAGAAAAGAAAACTCTTTCGATATCTCTCGACGGCTTCTTTATGGTCGTTCCTGTTGCCAGGATGAGCGAAATGCCCATTTTTAATAACAAACGTATACCCAACAGGTTACGGAATTGGAACCGTATTCCCTTTCGTTCAAAAATAATCAAGTGTTAAAATTTCTTTATATACAATGAGATATATAATTATATTTTTTTAACTTGAAAATTTTCGGCTTTCGCCTTAAACTTAGGACCGACTAACTCGTGATCAACCACTGTTCACACGAAACCCTTCTCCACTTCAGTCCTCCAAGGTCTCATTCGATTATTTGCTACTACCACCAAGATCTGTACCAATAGCGGCTCCATGCAGGCTTACGCCAAACACTTCTAAGCACACCATTGTACCCTCCTACTCACTAAAGTTTCAAAATTTATATTCAATCGAAATTAAATATAAATCATCTACTTTAGCGGTAATGTATAGGTATACAACTTAAGCGCCATCCATTTTAAGGGCTAGTTGCTTCGGCAGGTGAGTTGTTACACACTCCTTAGCGGATTACGACTTCCATGTCCACCGTCCTGCTGTTTTAAGCAACCAACGCCTTTCATGGTATCTGCATGAGTTGTTAATTTGGGCACCGTAACATTACGTTTGGTTCATCCCACAGCGCCAGTTCTGCTTACCAAAAGTGGCCCACTGGGCACAATATATCACAACCTAAACCTTCATATCAAGAAAGGTTAGGTTCTTACCCATTTAAAGTTTGAGAATAGGTTAAGGTCGTTTCGACCCTAATGCCTCTAATCATTCGCTTTACCAGATAAGATTATTTTAAATAATTTTTAATTGCACCAGCTATCCTGAGGGAAACTTCGGAGGGAACCAGCTACTAGATGGTTCGATTGGTCTTTCGCCCCTATACTCAATTCTGACAATCGATTTGCACGTCAGAACTGTTTCGGTCTTCCATCAGGGTTTCCCCTGACTTCAACCTGATCAAGTATAGTTCACCATCTTTCGGGTCACAGCATATATGCTCAAGGTACGCTCTAGTTAGAGGCATAAATAATATAAATACTATTATGCATAACTGTATAGAACGCCCCGGGATTGAATTTATATTTCATAATAAAACATAAACTAATCCCATTAAAACAGTTAAGTTAATTATGCCATTGGGTTTTATTAAAAATACCCAATGACTTGCACATATGTTAGACTCCTTGGTCCGTGTTTCAAGACGGGTCCCGAAGGTATCCTGAATCTATCGCATTGTTAATCATATAAGTGCATACAATAAAATAAATAAATCAATAGATTTACCTACCATTGTAAAATTCCGTAAAATTTAAGCACTATATATAATTAAATCTGTCAATGATTTATCAAATCTAATACATTTATCTTATGTTAGAAATCCGAAAATAACTAATTTGGATAAACTTAAGTAAAAGATCTTATGATAAATATTTAATACATTAACAGATTACAATGTCCTTATATGGAAAAATTGCACACCATTTCTATTATATTAAAGAATATAACTTTATTAGTGATGAATTTTCCATAACGGATATTCAGGTTCATCGGGCTTAACCTCTAAGCAGTTTCACGTACTATTTAACTCTCTATTCAGAGTTCTTTTCAACTTTCCCTCACGGTACTTGTTTACTATCGGTCTCATGGTTATATTTAGTTTTAGATGGAGTTTACCACCCACTTAGTGCTGCACTATCAAGCAACACGACTCTTTGGAAACACCTTCTAGTAATCATTAACGTTATACGGGCCTGGCACCCTCTATGGGTAAATGGCCTCATTTAAGAAGGACTTAAATCATTAATTTCTCATACTAGATTATAGATGTTCCATACACTGCATCCCATATTTGCCATAAAGACAAAATGGCTTAGTGCTGAACTGTTTTCTTTTCGCTCGCCGCTACTAAGAAAATCCTGGTTAGTTTCTTTTCCTTCCCTCATTAATATGCTTAAATTCGGGGAGTTTTCTCATATGAGTTGAGGTTGTTTAACACAAATAAATAAAAATTATTTTATATACTCATCAGTTTAATAAGTAAATCTTTTCTATATATATTATCAAGTGTGAGGCAATTCTATTATAATTTATATTATTATTTTCGACTTTGGTTTATGGTTTTTTTTTTTTTTTTAATTTTAGTTTCTCTTGTCACAGTAGAAATATTTAATTAACATATTAATGCATATTTCTATATTAGTTTAAATAAATATTTTATACTAGACATTCCTTCACAAATAGATAATATAGAATACTAAGATTCCATTATTTTGAGGTATATATTATAAATTAATATTATGAATTTAATAAAATAAATCCAATAATATAACATGTGCTTAAGTATATTTCCAAAAAGTAATATAAATTTCTTCTTTTTCATATACAAGCAACTTATTTAGAATAGTCTCACAACCCTCAACCATATGTAGTCCAAGCAGCACTTCAAAATTAATTAAAGTACATAACAGCATGGACTGCGATATGCGTTCAAAATGTCGATGTTCATGTGTCCTGCAGTTCACACGATGACGCACAGTTTGCTGCGTTCTTCATCGACCCATGAGCCAAGTGATCCACCGCTTAGAGTATTTAAAATTTTGTTTAGAATAAGTCATATAATATTAAAGGAATAATAATAATTATTAAAGGTATAATTAAATAAGCAAACAATAAACCATTATTTAATAAAATTTTTTTAATTAAACAATATATTGCAAAACATTTCTCTTTTATTGTTGTCATTCAATTTGCCTTTATTTATTATTTTTATATTATTTCCTTTCATTTCATCATCATTATTATTATTATTATTATTACCATCATTTTTATAATTTAAAATTTATTAAATTAATAATATAATAATTAATGAAATGTTTCTTTTTTAACCTAATGCCTATTGTTGAGAATGTCCAATTCCATAAGGAATCGTAACTTAATTTTCTATATAGAAAAAATAAGTACAACATGTGACATTAAGTTCTTACATAACTCTTACTTATACATATATGTATTTATATAAAAAATAAATATATATTAATATAATATCTTGTACACTTATAATTGGGTATTTGTATTTTATTCATTAATATTATAATTGAATATTTTATATGTTTCACTTTCTATATAATTTATTTCGTTTGTATCTTTGTATCTTTATGTTTTTGTGTTTTTCTTTTGCCTCTTATATATTAATTTCGTTCTTAGTATGTACAATTGATATTTATTATATATTTTAATTTAAATATAAATTTTCTATGTATTTATTTTTAAGAGTAAGTAAGATGCCTTCAAATAATAATCTTTGGATAAATGCTTTAATTTTTAATATTTTTGTAGAAGGAACACGTTAATGATCCTTCCGCAGGTTCACCTACGGAAACCTTGTTACGACTTTTACTTCCTCTAAATAATCAAGTTCGGTCAACTTCTGCGAAACAACCGTAACACGTGAGCGTCACAGTGATCACGTCCGGAGACCTCACTAAATAATTCAATCGGTAGTAGCGACGGGCGGTGTGTACAAAGGGCAGGGACGTAATCAATACGAGTTAATGACTCACACTTACTGGGAATTCCAAGTTCATGTGAACAGTTTCAGTTCACAATCCCAAGCATGAAAGTGGTTCAGCGGTTTACCCGGACCTCTCGGTCTAGGAAATACACGTTGATACTTTCATTGTAGCGCGCGTGCAGCCCAGGACATCTAAGGGCATCACAGACCTGTTATTGCTCAATCTCATTATTGCTAGACGCAATTTGTCCATTTAAGAAGCTAGTGTCCTTATAATGGGACAAACAAACAGGTACGGCTCCACTTACATAAACCCATTCAAACACTCATACATTTTACTGTATTCATGAATGAAGGCTATATAAGCTTCAGCACCATAATCCTGAAAGCATCTATTTAATATATTTGAGTCTCGTTCGTTATCGGAATTAACCAGACAAATCACTCCACGAACTAAGAACGGCCATGCACCACCACCCATAGATTCGAGAAAGAGCTATCAATCTGTCTTACACACTTATGTTCGGACCTGGTAAGTTTTCCCGTGTTGAGTCAAATTAAGCCGCAGGCTCCACTCCTGGTGGTGCCCTTCCGTCAATTCCTTTAAGTTTCAGCTTTGCAACCATACTTCCCCCGGAGCCCAAAAGCTTTGGTTTCCCGGGAAGCGACTGAGAGAGCCATAGTAGTAGCTACACCCAATTGCTAGCTGGCATCGTTTATGGTTAGAACTAGGGCGGTATCTGATCGCCTTCGAACCTCTAACTTTCGTTCTTGATTAATGAAAACATCTTTGGCAAATGCTTTCGCTTAAGTTAGTCTTACGACGGTCCAAGAATTTCACCTCTCGCGTCGTAATACTAATGCCCCCAAACTGCTTCTATTAATCATTACCTCTTGATCTAAAAACCAATGAAAGTAGAACAGAGGTCTTATTTCATTATTCCATGCACAAAATATTCAGGCATTTGGAGCCTGCTTTAAGCACTCTAATTTGTTCAAAGTAACTGTACCGGCCCACAACAACACTCGATGAAGAGCACTGAAGCAGGTTTAAATAGGAGGTATACATAATGATACAATGACCATTATATATTAGAACTCCACCGGTAATACGCTTGCATAAATAAAGTAATGTACAATCCACAATTATAGTTGTACTACCAATATGAAGCACAAATTCAACTACGAACGTTTTAACCGCAACAACTTTAATATACGCTATTGGAGCTGGAATTACCGCGGCTGCTGGCACCAGACTTGCCCTCCAATTGGTCCTTGTTAAAGGATTTAAAGTGTACTCATTCCAATTACAGGGCCTCGGATATGAGTCCTGTATTGTTATTTTTCGTCACTACCTCCCCGAACTGGGAGTGGGTAATTTACGCGCCTGCTGCCTTCCTTAGATGTGGTAGCCGTTTCTCAGGCTCCCTCTCCGGAATCGAACCCTGATTCCCCGTTACCCGTTGCAACCATGGTAGTCCTAGATACTACCATCAATAGTTGATAGGGCAGACATTTGAAAGATCTGTCGTCGGTACAAGACCATACGATCGGCAAATTATCTAGAGTTCAACCATAATAACGATTTCCGAAAAAATCGCTTGGTTTTAGCCTAATAAAAGCACACGTTCCAAAAGGTCCGTGTTTATATTGCATGTATTAGCTCTAGAATTACCACAGTTATCCAAGTAACTGTTAACGATCTAATGAACCATAACTGATATAATGAGCCTTTTGCGGTTTCACTTTTAATTCGTGTGTACTTAGACATGCATGGCTTAATCTTTGAGACAAGCATATAACTACTGGCAGGATCAACCAGAATAATGTTATATTATTTATTTGAAACTTTCATTTGAAACACATCATTAATTATCCATTCCATTTTACAATTATGTCTGACTTATTATTTATGACACTTATGAGGATTTCTCCCCGGACGGTGAAAGACAATAAATATAATATAAATTTATTGCCCTATAGAATAAGATTTAACATAAAAAAATAGTGGACTTCTTAATGTAGTTATAACAAAGGTATATTGTACTTTTTATTACCAACTAAGAGCATACAGAACTTAGTTGTATTGTAATTTTAAAAGTAAACCTTTCATAAAAACATTATCAATGATTGTTTTCAAAATAATAATTTTTCACGTACCAATTTATTTCAAAGCATTATTTATATATCATTTAAATATATAAATTTATTTTTAATAAAGAATTAATAATTCTTGTTGGCATATAAATTTGATTTTTTTTAAAATATTATAAAAGTTAAACAGTACCCATTTCTTAGAACGAAATCTATAAAATAGATTTCAAGTCACAAAAAAAATAACTTAATATTTTTTTTATAGCCGTGACGTAGGAAAAATGTAATTTCACAATATATTAAATATACCATGAAAAAGAGGAAACTAGGTTTCCTCCCCAGTTCGTGAAAGTGTAAATATTACACATTTCACAAAATACCTTTTAAACACACAATCAGCAAATAGTATTCTAGCGGGACTTAGAAAAAATTCATATACCCCTCAGTTTCAATGAGAAGTCTCTATTTCAAATGAATTCCACTTAAAAATCATATATATATTTTTTCCAATTGATTTTTTTATATTTCTGACTATTTCTGACTATTTCTGACTTTGAAAAAAATATCGAAATTTTTCTTTCAACTTTTCTTTATTTATTATGAAAATTTAATTTTTCAGTTGATTTTTCATTTTTCTTTCAACTTTTCTTTATTTATTATGAAAATTAAATTTTTCAGTTGATTTTTCATTTTTGGGACTTAGAAAAATTTTCGATTTTTTTTCTCATATAATCTGACCTTCTATGGAATTGTTCATTTTTACACTTCTCATAATATACCTTTTAAACACACAAACAGCAAATGGCATTCTAGCGGGACTTAGAAAAATTTTCGAAATTTTCAAGAAAAAAAATGTTTGACATACACCTCAGTTTCATTGAGAAGTCTCTATTTCAAATGAATTCCACTTAAAAATCATATATATATTTTTTCCAATTGATTTTTTTATATTTCTGACTATTTCTGACTTTGAAAAAAATATCGAAATTTTTCTTTCAACTTTTCTTTATTTATTATGAAAATTTAATTTTTCAGTTGATTTTTCATTTTTCTTTCAACTTTTCTTTATTTATTATGAAAATTAAATTTTTCAGTTGATTTTTCATTTTTGGGACTTAGAAAAATTTTCGATTTTTTTTCTCATATAATCTGACCTTCTATGGAATTGTTCATTTTTACACTTCTCATAATATACCTTTTAAACACACAAACAGCAAATGGCATTCTAGCGGGACTATATTTTTTCCAATTGATTTTTTTATATTTCTGACTATTTCTGACTATTTCTGACTTTGAAAAAAATATCGAAATTTTTCTTTCAACTTTTCTTTATTTATTATGAAAATTTAATTTTTCAGTTGATTTTTCATTTTTCTTTCAACTTTTCTTTATTTATTATGAAAATTAAATTTTTCAGTTGATTTTTCATTTTTGGGACTTAGAAAAATTTTCGAAATTTTCAAGAAAAAAAATTTTTCACATACACCTCAGTTTCATTGAGAAGTTTCTATTTCAAATGCATTTCACTTAAAAATCAAAAAAATTGATTTTTTTATATTTCTGACTTTGAAAAAAATATCGAAATTTTTCTTTCAACTTTTCGTTATTTATTATGAAAATTTAATTTTTCAGTTGATTTTTCATTTTTCTTTCAACTTTTCTTTATTTATTATGAAAATTAAATTTTTCAGTTGATTTTTCATTTTTGGGACTTAGAAAAATTTTCGATTTTTTTTCTCATATAATCTGACCTTCTATGAAAATGTTCATTTTTACACAAAATACTTTTCAAACATACAAACAGCAAGTAGGATTTTACTTCGA
>CAWYQB010000211.1:112500-115000 GCA_963966105.1 Volucella zonaria
TATGGTCGTTCCTGTTGCCAGGATGAGCGAAATGCCCATTTTTAATAACAAACGTATACCCAACAGGTTACGGAATTGGAACCGTATTCCCTTTCGTTCAAAAATAATCAAGTGTTAAAATTTCTTTATATACAATGAGATATATAATTATATTTTTTTAACTTGAAAATTTTCGGCTTTCGCCTTAAACTTAGGACCGACTAACTCGTGATCAACCACTGTTCACACGAAACCCTTCTCCACTTCAGTCCTCCAAGGTCTCATTCGATTATTTGCTACTACCACCAAGATCTGTACCAATAGCGGCTCCATGCAGGCTTACGCCAAACACTTCTAAGCACACCATTGTACCCTCCTACTCACTAAAGTTTCAAAATTTATATTCAATCGAAATTAAATATAAATCATCTACTTTAGCGGTAATGTATAGGTATACAACTTAAGCGCCATCCATTTTAAGGGCTAGTTGCTTCGGCAGGTGAGTTGTTACACACTCCTTAGCGGATTACGACTTCCATGTCCACCGTCCTGCTGTTTTAAGCAACCAACGCCTTTCATGGTATCTGCATGAGTTGTTAATTTGGGCACCGTAACATTACGTTTGGTTCATCCCACAGCGCCAGTTCTGCTTACCAAAAGTGGCCCACTGGGCACAATATATCACAACCTAAACCTTCATATCAAGAAAGGTTAGGTTCTTACCCATTTAAAGTTTGAGAATAGGTTAAGGTCGTTTCGACCCTAATGCCTCTAATCATTCGCTTTACCAGATAAGATTATTTTAAATAATTTTTAATTGCACCAGCTATCCTGAGGGAAACTTCGGAGGGAACCAGCTACTAGATGGTTCGATTGGTCTTTCGCCCCTATACTCAATTCTGACAATCGATTTGCACGTCAGAACTGTTTCGGTCTTCCATCAGGGTTTCCCCTGACTTCAACCTGATCAAGTATAGTTCACCATCTTTCGGGTCACAGCATATATGCTCAAGGTACGCTCTAGTTAGAGGCATAAATAATATAAATACTATTATGCATAACTGTATAGAACGCCCCGGGATTGAATTTATATTTCATAATAAAACATAAACTAATCCCATTAAAACAGTTAAGTTAATTATGCCATTGGGTTTTATTAAAAATACCCAATGACTTGCACATATGTTAGACTCCTTGGTCCGTGTTTCAAGACGGGTCCCGAAGGTATCCTGAATCTATCGCATTGTTAATCATATAAGTGCATACAATAAAATAAATAAATCAATAGATTTACCTACCATTGTAAAATTCCGTAAAATTTAAGCACTATATATAATTAAATCTGTCAATGATTTATCAAATCTAATACATTTATCTTATGTTAGAAATCCGAAAATAACTAATTTGGATAAACTTAAGTAAAAGATCTTATGATAAATATTTAATACATTAACAGATTACAATGTCCTTATATGGAAAAATTGCACACCATTTCTATTATATTAAAGAATATAACTTTATTAGTGATGAATTTTCCATAACGGATATTCAGGTTCATCGGGCTTAACCTCTAAGCAGTTTCACGAACTATTTAACTCTCTATTCAGAGTTCTTTTCAACTTTCCCTCACGGTACTTGTTTACTATCGGTCTCATGGTTATATTTAGTTTTAGATGGAGTTTACCACCCACTTAGTGCTGCACTATCAAGCAACACGACTCTTTGGAAACACCTTCTAGTAATCATTAACGTTATACGGGCCTGGCACCCTCTATGGGTAAATGGCCTCATTTAAGAAGGACTTAAATCATTAATTTCTCATACTAGATTATAGATGTTCCATACACTGCATCCCATATTTGCCATAAAGACAAAATGGCTTAGTGCTGAACTGTTTCCTTTTCGCTCGCCGCTACTAAGAAAATCCTGGTTAGTTTCTTTTCCTTCCCTCATTAATATGCTTAAATTCGGGGAGTTTTCTCATATGAGTTGAGGTTGTTTAACACAAATAAATAAAAATTATTTTATATACTCATCAGTTTAATAAGTAAATCTTTTCTATATATATTATCAAGTGTGAGGCAATTCTATTATAATTTATATTATTATTTTCGACTTTGGTTTATGGTTTTTTTTTTTTTTTTAATTTTAGTTTCTCTTGTCACAGTAGAAATATTTAATTAACATATTAATGCATATTTCTATATTAGTTTAAATAAATATTTTATACTAGACATTCCTTCACAAATAGATAATATAGAATACTAAGATTCCATTATTTTGAGGTATATATTATAAATTAATATTATGAATTTAATAAAATAAATCCAATAATATAACATGTGCTTAAGTATATTTCCAAAAAGTAATATAAATTTCTTCTTTTTCATATACAAGCAACTTATTTAGAATAGTCTCACAACCCTCAACCATATGTAGTCCAAGCAGCACTTCAAAATTAATTAAAGTACATAACAGCATGGACTGCGATATGCGTTCAAAATGTCGATGTTCATGTGTC
>CAWYQB010000211.1:122500-125000 GCA_963966105.1 Volucella zonaria
ATGCTCTTCTAGTCCATCTACCATATCTCTCTTCGAAAGACTTCCATGGTAGTACGACTATAAAACAGAAAAGAAAACTCTTTCGATATCTCTCGACGGCTTCTTTATGGTCGTTCCTGTTGCCAGGATGAGCGAAATGCCCATTTTTAATAACAAACGTATACCCAACAGGTTACGGAATTGGAACCGTATTCCCTTTCGTTCAAAAATAATCAAGTGTTAAAATTTCTTTATATACAATGAGATATATAATTATATTTTTTTAACTTGAAAATTTTCGGCTTTCGCCTTAAACTTAGGACCGACTAACTCGTGATCAACCACTGTTCACACGAAAACCCTTCTCCACTTCAGTCCTCCAAGGTCTCATTCGATTATTTGCTACTACCACCAAGATCTGTACCAATAGCGGCTCCATGCAGGCTTACGCCAAACACTTCTAAGCACACCATTGTACCCTCCTACTCACTAAAGTTTCAAAATTTATATTCAATCGAAATTAAATATAAATCATCTACTTTAGCGGTAATGTATAGGTATACAACTTAAGCGCCATCCATTTTAAGGGCTAGTTGCTTCGGCAGGTGAGTTGTTACACACTCCTTAGCGGATTACGACTTCCATGTCCACCGTCCTGCTGTTTTAAGCAACCAACGCCTTTCATGGTATCTGCATGAGTTGTTAATTTGGGCACCGTAACATTACGTTTGGTTCATCCCACAGCGCCAGTTCTGCTTACCAAAAGTGGCCCACTGGGCACAATATATCACAACCTAAACCTTCATATCAAGAAAGGTTAGGTTCTTACCCATTTAAAGTTTGAGAATAGGTTAAGGTCGTTTCGACCCTAATGCCTCTAATCATTCGCTTTACCAGATAAGATTATTTTAAATAATTTTTAATTGCACCAGCTATCCTGAGGGAAACTTCGGAGGGAACCAGCTACTAGATGGTTCGATTGGTCTTTCGCCCCTATACTCAATTCTGACAATCGATTTGCACGTCAGAACTGTTTCGGTCTTCCATCAGGGTTTCCCCTGACTTCAACCTGATCAAGTATAGTTCACCATCTTTCGGGTCACAGCATATATGCTCAAGGTACGCTCTAGTTAGAGGCATAAATAATATAAATACTATTATGCATAACTGTATAGAACGCCCCGGGATTGAATTTATATTTCATAATAAAACATAAACTAATCCCATTAAAACAGTTAAGTTAATTATGCCATTGGGTTTTATTAAAAATACCCAATGACTTGCACATATGTTAGACTCCTTGGTCCGTGTTTCAAGACGGGTCCCGAAGGTATCCTGAATCTATCGCATTGTTAATCATATAAGTGCATACAATAAAATAAATAAATCAATAGATTTACCTACCATTGTAAAATTCCGTAAAATTTAAGCACTATATATAATTAAATCTGTCAATGATTTATCAAATCTAATACATTTATCTTATGTTAGAAATCCGAAAATAACTAATTTGGATAAACTTAAGTAAAAGATCTTATGATAAATATTTAATACATTAACAGATTACAATGTCCTTATATGGAAAAATTGCACACCATTTCTATTATATTAAAGAATATAACTTTATTAGTGATGAATTTTCCATAACGGATATTCAGGTTCATCGGGCTTAACCTCTAAGCAGTTTCACGTACTATTTAACTCTCTATTCAGAGTTCTTTTCAACTTTCCCTCACGGTACTTGTTTACTATCGGTCTCATGGTTATATTTAGTTTTAGATGGAGTTTACCACCCACTTAGTGCTGCACTATCAAGCAACACGACTCTTTGGAAACACCTTCTAGTAATCATTAACGTTATACGGGCCTGGCACCCTCTATGGGTAAATGGCCTCATTTAAGAAGGACTTAAATCATTAATTTCTCATACTAGATTATAGATGTTCCATACACTGCATCCCATATTTGCCATAAAGACAAAATGGCTTAGTGCTGAACTGTTTTCTTTTCGCTCGCCGCTACTAAGAAAATCCTGGTTAGTTTCTTTTCCTTCCCTCATTAATATGCTTAAATTCGGGGAGTTTTCTCATATGAGTTGAGGTTGTTTAACACAAATAAATAAAAATTATTTTATATACTCATCAGTTTAATAAGTAAATCTTTTCTATATATATTATCAAGTGTGAGGCAATTCTATTATAATTTATATTATTATTTTCGACTTTGGTTTATGGTTTTTTTTTTTTTTTTAATTTTAGTTTCTCTTGTCACAGTAGAAATATTTAATTAACATATTAATGCATATTTCTATATTAGTTTAAATAAATATTTTATACTAGACATTCCTTCACAAATAGATAATATAGAATACTAAGATTCCATTATTTTGAGGTATATATTATAAATTAATATTATGAATTTAATAAAATAAATCCAATAATATAACATGTGCTTAAGTATATTTCCAAAAAGTAATATAAATTTCTTCTTTTTCATATACAAGCAACTTATTTAGAATAGT
>CAWYQB010000211.1:127500-130000 GCA_963966105.1 Volucella zonaria
CTTCCTTAGATGTGGTAGCCGTTTCTCAGGCTCCCTCTCCGGAATCGAACCCTGATTCCCCGTTACCCGTTGCAACCATGGTAGTCCTAGATACTACCATCAATAGTTGATAGGGCAGACATTTGAAAGATCTGTCGTCGGTACAAGACCATACGATCGGCAAATTATCTAGAGTTCAACCATAATAACGATTTCCGAAAAAATCGCTTGGTTTTAGCCTAATAAAAGCACACGTTCCAAAAGGTCCGTGTTTATATTGCATGTATTAGCTCTAGAATTACCACAGTTATCCAAGTAACTGTTAACGATCTAATGAACCATAACTGATATAATGAGCCTTTTGCGGTTTCACTTTTAATTCGTGTGTACTTAGACATGCATGGCTTAATCTTTGAGACAAGCATATAACTACTGGCAGGATCAACCAGAATAATGTTATATTATTTATTTGAAACTTTCATTTGAAACACATCATTAATTATCCATTCCATTTTACAATTATGTCTGACTTATTATTTATGACACTTATGAGGATTTCTCCCCGGACGGTGAAAGACAATAAATATAATATAAATTTATTGCCCTATAGAATAAGATTTAACATAAAAAAATAGTGGACTTCTTAATGTAGTTATAACAAAGGTATATTGTACTTTTTATTACCAACTAAGAGCATACAGAACTTAGTTGTATTGTAATTTTAAAAGTAAACCTTTCATAAAAACATTATCAATGATTGTTTTCAAAATAATAATTTTTCACGTACCAATTTATTTCAAAGCATTATTTATATATCATTTAAATATATAAATTTATTTTTAATAAAGAATTAATAATTCTTGTTGGCATATAAATTTGATTTTTTTTAAAATATTATAAAAGTTAAACAGTACCCATTTCTTAGAACGAAATCTATAAAATAGATTTCAAGTCACAAAAAAAATAACTTAATATTTTTTTTATAGCCGTGACGTACCAAAAATGTAATTTCACAATATATTAAATATACCATGAAAAAGAGGAAACTAGGTTTCCTCCCCAGTTCGTGAAAGTGTAAATATTACACATTTCACAAAATACCTTTTAAACACACAATCAGCAAATAGTATTCTAGCGGGACTTAGAAAAAATTCATATACCCCTCAGTTTCAATGAGAAGTCTCTATTTCAAATGAATTCCACTTAAAAATCATATATATATTTTTTCCAATTGATTTTTTTATATTTCTGACTATTTCTGACTATTTCTGACTTTGAAAAAAATATCGAAATTTTTCTTTCAACTTTTCTTTATTTATTATGAAAATTTAATTTTTCAGTTGATTTTTCATTTTTCTTTCAACTTTTCTTTATTTATTATGAAAATTAAATTTTTCAGTTGATTTTTCATTTTTGGGACTTAGAAAAATTTTCGATTTTTTTTCTCATATAATCTGACCTTCTATGGAATTGTTCATTTTTACACTTCTCATAATATACCTTTTAAACACACAAACAGCAAATGGCATTCTAGCGGGACTTAGAAAAATTTTCGAAATTTTCAAGAAAAAAAATTTTTGACATACACCTCAGTTTCATTGAGAAGTCTCTATTTCAAATGAATTCCACTTAAAAATCATATATATATTTTTTCCAATTGATTTTTTTATATTTCTGACTATTTCTGACTTTGAAAAAAATATCGAAATTTTTCTTTCAACTTTTCTTTATTTATTATGAAAATTTAATTTTTCAGTTGATTTTTCATTTTTCTTTCAACTTTTCTTTATTTATTATGAAAATTAAATTTTTCAGTTGATTTTTCATTTTTGGGACTTAGAAAAATTTTCGATTTTTTTTCTCATATAATCTGACCTTCTATGGAATTGTTCATTTTTACACTTCTCATAATATACCTTTTAAACACACAAACAGCAAATGGCATTCTAGCGGGACTATATTTTTTCCAATTGATTTTTTTATATTTCTGACTATTTCTGACTATTTCTGACTTTGAAAAAAATATCGAAATTTTTCTTTCAACTTTTCTTTATTTATTATGAAAATTTAATTTTTCAGTTGATTTTTCATTTTTCTTTCAACTTTTCTTTATTTATTATGAAAATTAAATTTTTCAGTTGATTTTTCATTTTTGGGACTTAGAAAAATTTTCGAAATTTTCAAGAAAAAAAATTTTTCACATACACCTCAGTTTCATTGAGAAGTTTCTATTTCAAATGCATTTCACTTAAAAATCAAAAAAATTGATTTTTTTATATTTCTGACTTTGAAAAAAATATCGAAATTTTTCTTTCAACTTTTCTTTATTTATTATGAAAATTTAATTTTTCAGTTGATTTTTCATTTTTCTTTCAACTTTTCTTTATTTATTATGAAAATTAAATTTTTCAGTTGATTTTTCATTTTTGGGACTTAGAAAAATTTTCGATTTTTTTTCTCATATAATCTGACCTTCTATGAAAATGTTCATTTTTACACAAAATACTTTTCAAACATACAA
>CAWYQB010000211.1:135000-140000 GCA_963966105.1 Volucella zonaria
TTTCTTTTCGCTCGCCGCTACTAAGAAAATCCTGGTTAGTTTCTTTTCCTTCCCTCATTAATATGCTTAAATTCGGGGAGTTTTCTCATATGAGTTGAGGTTGTTTAACACAAATAAATAAAAATTATTTTATATACTCATCAGTTTAATAAGTAAATCTTTTCTATATATATTATCAAGTGTGAGGCAATTCTATTATAATTTATATTATTATTTTCGACTTTGGTTTATGGTTTTTTTTTTTTTTTTAATTTTAGTTTCTCTTGTCACAGTAGAAATATTTAATTAACATATTAATGCATATTTCTATATTAGTTTAAATAAATATTTTATACTAGACATTCCTTCACAAATAGATAATATAGAATACTAAGATTCCATTATTTTGAGGTATATATTATAAATTAATATTATGAATTTAATAAAATAAATCCAATAATATAACATGTGCTTAAGTATATTTCCAAAAAGTAATATAAATTTCTTCTTTTTCATATACAAGCAACTTATTTAGAATAGTCTCACAACCCTCAACCATATGTAGTCCAAGCAGCACTTCAAAATTAATTAAAGTACATAACAGCATGGACTGCGATATGCGTTCAAAATGTCGATGTTCATGTGTCCTGCAGTTCACACGATGACGCACAGTTTGCTGCGTTCTTCATCGACCCATGAGCCAAGTGATCCACCGCTTAGAGTATTTAAAATTTTGTTTAGAATAAGTCATATAATATTAAAGGAATAATAATAATTATTAAAGGTATAATTAAATAAGCAAACAATAAACCATTATTTAATAAAATTTTTTTAATTAAACAATATATTGCAAAACATTTCTCTTTTATTGTTGTCATTCAATTTGCCTTTATTTATTATTTTTATATTATTTCCTTTCATTTCATCATCATTATTATTATTATTATTATTACCATCATTTTTATAATTTAAAATTTATTAAATTAATAATATAATAATTAATGAAATGTTTCTTTTTTAACCTAATGCCTATTGTTGCGAATGTCCAATTCCATAAGGAATCGTAACTTAATTTTCTATATAGAAAAAATAAGTACAACATGTGACATTAAGTTCTTACATAACTCTTACTTATACATATATGTATTTATATAAAAAATAAATATATATTAATATAATATCTTGTACACTTATAATTGGGTATTTGTATTTTATTCATTAATAATATAATTGAATATTTTATATGTTTCACTTTCTATATAATTTATTTCGTTTGTATCTTTGTATCTTTATGTTTTTGTGTTTTTCTTTTGCCTCTTATATATTAATTTCGTTCTTAGTATGTACAATTGATATTTATTATATATTTTAATTTAAATATAAATTTTCTATGTATTTATTTTTAAGAGTAAGTAAGATGCCTTCAAATAATAATCTTTGGATAAATGCTTTAATTTTTAATATTTTTGTAGAAGGAACACGTTAATGATCCTTCCGCAGGTTCACCTACGGAAACCTTGTTACGACTTTTACTTCCTCTAAATAATCAAGTTCGGTCAACTTCTGCGAAACAACCGTAACACGTGAGCGTCACAGTGATCACGTCCGGAGACCTCACTAAATAATTCAATCGGTAGTAGCGACGGGCGGTGTGTACAAAGGGCAGGGACGTAATCAATACGAGTTAATGACTCACACTTACTGGGAATTCCAAGTTCATGTGAACAGTTTCAGTTCACAATCCCAAGCATGAAAGTGGTTCAGCGGTTTACCCGGACCTCTCGGTCTAGGAAATACACGTTGATACTTTCATTGTAGCGCGCGTGCAGCCCAGGACATCTAAGGGCATCACAGACCTGTTATTGCTCAATCTCATTATTGCTAGACGCAATTTGTCCATTTAAGAAGCTAGTGTCCTTATAATGGGACAAACAAACAGGTACGGCTCCACTTACATAAACCCATTCAAACACTCATACATTTTACTGTATTCATGAATGAAGGCTATATAAGCTTCAGCACCATAATCCTGAAAGCATCTATTTAATATATTTGAGTCTCGTTCGTTATCGGAATTAACCAGACAAATCACTCCACGAACTAAGAACGGCCATGCACCACCACCCATAGATTCGAGAAAGAGCTATCAATCTGTCTTACACACTTATGTTCGGACCTGGTAAGTTTTCCCGTGTTGAGTCAAATTAAGCCGCAGGCTCCACTCCTGGTGGTGCCCTTCCGTCAATTCCTTTAAGTTTCAGCTTTGCAACCATACTTCCCCCGGAGCCCAAAAGCTTTGGTTTCCCGGGAAGCGACTGAGAGAGCCATAGTAGTAGCTACACCCAATTGCTAGCTGGCATCGTTTATGGTTAGAACTAGGGCGGTATCTGATCGCCTTCGAACCTCTAACTTTCGTTCTTGATTAATGAAAACATCTTTGGCAAATGCTTTCGCTTAAGTTAGTCTTACGACGGTCCAAGAATTTCACCTCTCGCGTCGTAATACTAATGCCCCCAAACTGCTTCTATTAATCATTACCTCTTGATCTAAAAACCAATGAAAGTAGAACAGAGGTCTTATTTCATTATTCCATGCACAAAATATTCAGGCATTTGGAGCCTGCTTTAAGCACTCTAATTTGTTCAAAGTAACTGTACCGGCCCACAACAACACTCGATGAAGAGCACTGAAGCAGGTTTAAATAGGAGGTATACATAATGATACAATGACCATTATATATTAGAACTCCACCGGTAATACGCTTGCATAAATAAAGTAATGTACAATCCACAATTATAGTTGTACTACCAATATGAAGCACAAATTCAACTACGAACGTTTTAACCGCAACAACTTTAATATACGCTATTGGAGCTGGAATTACCGCGGCTGCTGGCACCAGACTTGCCCTCCAATTGGTCCTTGTTAAAGGATTTAAAGTGTACTCATTCCAATTACAGGGCCTCGGATATGAGTCCTGTATTGTTATTTTTCGTCACTACCTCCCCGAACTGGGAGTGGGTAATTTACGCGCCTGCTGCCTTCCTTAGATGTGGTAGCCGTTTCTCAGGCTCCCTCTCCGGAATCGAACCCTGATTCCCCGTTACCCGTTGCAACCATGGTAGTCCTAGATACTACCATCAATAGTTGATAGGGCAGACATTTGAAAGATCTGTCGTCGGTACAAGACCATACGATCGGCAAATTATCTAGAGTTCAACCATAATAACGATTTCCGAAAAAATCGCTTGGTTTTAGCCTAATAAAAGCACACGTTCCAAAAGGTCCGTGTTTATATTGCATGTATTAGCTCTAGAATTACCACAGTTATCCAAGTAACTGTTAACGATCTAATGAACCATAACTGATATAATGAGCCTTTTGCGGTTTCACTTTTAATTCGTGTGTACTTAGACATGCATGGCTTAATCTTTGAGACAAGCATATAACTACTGGCAGGATCAACCAGAATAATGTTATATTATTTATTTGAAACTTTCATTTGAAACACATCATTAATTATCCATTCCATTTTACAATTATGTCTGACTTATTATTTATGACACTTATGAGGATTTCTCCCCGGACGGTGAAAGACAATAAATATAATATAAATTTATTGCCCTATAGAATAAGATTTAACATAAAAAAATAGTGGACTTCTTAATGTAGTTATAACAAAGGTATATTGTACTTTTTATTACCAACTAAGAGCATACAGAACTTAGTTGTATTGTAATTTTAAAAGTAAACCTTTCATAAAAACATTATCAATGATTGTTTTCAAAATAATAATTTTTCACGTACCAATTTATTTCAAAGCATTATTTATATATCATTTAAATATATAAATTTATTTTTAATAAAGAATTAATAATTCTTGTTGGCATATAAATTTGATTTTTTTTAAAATATTATAAAAGTTAAACAGTACCCATTTCTTAGAACGAAATCTATAAAATAGATTTCAAGTCACAAAAAAAATAACTTAATATTTTTTTTATAGCCGTGACGTACCAAAAATGTAATTTCACAATATATTAAATATACCATGAAAAAGAGGAAACTAGGTTTCCTCCCCAGTTTGTGAAAGTGTAAATATTACACATTTCACAAAATACCTTTTAAACACACAATCAGCAAATAGTATTCTAGCGGGACTTAGAAAAAATTCATATACCCCTCAGTTTCAATGAGAAGTCTCTATTTCAAATGAATTCCACTTAAAAATCATATATATATTTTTTCCAATTGATTTTTTTATATTTCTGACTATTTCTGACTATTTCTGACTTTGAAAAAAATATCGAAATTTTTCTTTCAACTTTTCTTTATTTATTATGAAAATTTAATTTTTCAGTTGATTTTTCATTTTTCTTTCAACTTTTCTTTATTTATTATGAAAATTAAATTTTTCAGTTGATTTTTCATTTTTGGGACTTAGAAAAATTTTCGATTTTTTTTCTCATATAATCTGACCTTCTATGGAATTGTTCATTTTTACACTTCTCATAATATACCTTTTAAACACACAAACAGCAAATGGCATTCTAGCGGGACTTAGAAAAATTTTCGAAATTTTCAAGAAAAAAAATGTTTGACATACACCTCAGTTTCATTGAGAAGTCTCTATTTCAAATGAATTCCACTTAAAAATCATATATATATTTTTTCCAATTGATTTTTTTATATTTCTGACTATTTCTGACTTTGAAAAAAATATCGAAATTTTTCTTTCAACTTTTCTTTATTTATTATGAAAATTTAATTTTTCAGTTGATTTTTCATTTTTCTTTCAACTTTTCTTTATTTATTATGAAAATTAAATTTTTCAGTTGATTTTTCATTTTTGGGACTTAGAAAAATTTTCGATTTTTTTTCTCATATAATCTGACCTTCTATGGAATTGTTCATTTTTACACTTCTCATAATATACCTTTTAAACACACAAACAGCAAATGGCATTCTAGCGGGACTATATTTTTTCCAATTGATTTTTTTATATTTCTGACTATTTCTGA
>CAWYQB010000211.1:165000-170109 GCA_963966105.1 Volucella zonaria
TAGTTTTAGATGGAGTTTACCACCCACTTAGTGCTGCACTATCAAGCAACACGACTCTTTGGAAACACCTTCTAGTAATCATTAACGTTATACGGGCCTGGCACCCTCTATGGGTAAATGGCCTCATTTAAGAAGGACTTAAATCATTAATTTCTCATACTAGATTATAGATGTTCCATACACTGCATCCCATATTTGCCATAAAGACAAAATGGCTTAGTGCTGAACTGTTTTCTTTTCGCTCGCCGCTACTAAGAAAATCCTGGTTAGTTTCTTTTCCTTCCCTCATTAATATGCTTAAATTCGGGGAGTTTTCTCATATGAGTTGAGGTTGTTTAACACAAATAAATAAAAATTATTTTATATACTCATCAGTTTAATAAGTAAATCTTTTCTATATATATTATCAAGTGTGAGGCAATTCTATTATAATTTATATTATTATTTTCGACTTTGGGTTATGGTTTGTTTTTTTTTTTTAATTTTAGTTTCTCTTGTCACAGTAGAAATATTTAATTAACATATTAATGCATATTTCTATATTAGTTTAAATAAATATTTTATACTAGACATTCCTTCACAAATAGATAATATAGAATACTAAGATTCCATTATTTTGAGGTATATATTATAAATTAATATTATGAATTTAATAAAATAAATCCAATAATATAACATGTGCTTAAGTATATTTCCAAAAAGTAATATAAATTTCTTCTTTTTCATATACAAGCAACTTATTTAGAATAGTCTCACAACCCTCAACCATATGTAGTCCAAGCAGCACTTCAAAATTAATTAAAGTACATAACAGCATGGACTGCGATATGCGTTCAAAATGTCGATGTTCATGTGTCCTGCAGTTCACACGATGACGCACAGTTTGCTGCGTTCTTCATCGACCCATGAGCCAAGTGATCCACCGCTTAGAGTATTTAAAATTTTGTTTAGAATAAGTCATATAATATTAAAGGAATAATAATAATTATTAAAGGTATAATTAAATAAGCAAACAATAAACCATTATTTAATAAAATTTTTTTAATTAAACAATATATTGCAAAACATTTCTCTTTTATTGTTGTCATTCAATTTGCCTTTATTTATTATTTTTATATTATTTCCTTTCATTTCATCATCATTATTATTATTATTATTATTACCATCATTTTTATAATTTAAAATTTATTAAATTAATAATATAATAATTAATGAAATGTTTCTTTTTTAACCTAATGCCTATTGTTGCGAATGTCCAATTCCATAAGGAATCGTAACTTAATTTTCTATATAGAAAAAATAAGTACAACATGTGACATTAAGTTCTTACATAACTCTTACTTATACATATATGTATTTATATAAAAAATAAATATATATTAATATAATATCTTGTACACTTATAATTGGGTATTTGTATTTTATTCATTAATATTATAATTGAATATTTTATATGTTTCACTTTCTATATAATTTATTTCGTTTGTATCTTTGTATCTTTATGTTTTTGTGTTTTTCTTTTGCCTCTTATATATTAATTTCGTTCTTAGTATGTACAATTGATATTTATTATATATTTTAATTTAAATATAAATTTTCTATGTATTTATTTTTAAGAGTAAGTAAGATGCCTTCAAATAATAATCTTTGGATAAATGCTTTAATTTTTAATATTTTTGTAGAAGGAACACGTTAATGATCCTTCCGCAGGTTCACCTACGGAAACCTTGTTACGACTTTTACTTCCTCTAAATAATCAAGTTCGGTCAACTTCTGCGAAACAACCGTAACACGTGAGCGTCACAGTGATCACGTCCGGAGACCTCACTAAATAATTCAATCGGTAGTAGCGACGGGCGGTGTGTACAAAGGGCAGGGACGTAATCAATACGAGTTAATGACTCACACTTACTGGGAATTCCAAGTTCATGTGAACAGTTTCAGTTCACAATCCCAAGCATGAAAGTGGTTCAGCGGTTTACCCGGACCTCTCGGTCTAGGAAATACACGTTGATACTTTCATTGTAGCGCGCGTGCAGCCCAGGACATCTAAGGGCATCACAGACCTGTTATTGCTCAATCTCATTATTGCTAGACGCAATTTGTCCATTTAAGAAGCTAGTGTCCTTATAATGGGACAAACAAACAGGTACGGCTCCACTTACATAAACCCATTCAAACACTCATACATTTTACTGTATTCATGAATGAAGGCTATATAAGCTTCAGCACCATAATCCTGAAAGCATCTATTTAATATATTTGAGTCTCGTTCGTTATCGGAATTAACCAGACAAATCACTCCACGAACTAAGAACGGCCATGCACCACCACCCATAGATTCGAGAAAGAGCTATCAATCTGTCTTACACACTTATGTTCGGACCTGGTAAGTTTTCCCGTGTTGAGTCAAATTAAGCCGCAGGCTCCACTCCTGGTGGTGCCCTTCCGTCAATTCCTTTAAGTTTCAGCTTTGCAACCATACTTCCCCCGGAGCCCAAAAGCTTTGGTTTCCCGGGAAGCGACTGAGAGAGCCATAGTAGTAGCTACACCCAATTGCTAGCTGGCATCGTTTATGGTTAGAACTAGGGCGGTATCTGATCGCCTTCGAACCTCTAACTTTCGTTCTTGATTAATGAAAACATCTTTGGCAAATGCTTTCGCTTAAGTTAGTCTTACGACGGTCCAAGAATTTCACCTCTCGCGTCGTAATACTAATGCCCCCAAACTGCTTCTATTAATCATTACCTCTTGATCTAAAAACCAATGAAAGTAGAACAGAGGTCTTATTTCATTATTCCATGCACAAAATATTCAGGCATTTGGAGCCTGCTTTAAGCACTCTAATTTGTTCAAAGTAACTGTACCGGCCCACAACAACACTCGATGAAGAGCACTGAAGCAGGTTTAAATAGGAGGTATACATAATCATACAATGACCATTATATATTAGAACTCCACCGGTAATACGCTTGCATAAATAAAGTAATGTACAATCCACAATTATAGTTGTACTACCAATATGAAGCACAAATTCAACTACGAACGTTTTAACCGCAACAACTTTAATATACGCTATTGGAGCTGGAATTACCGCGGCTGCTGGCACCAGACTTGCCCTCCAATTGGTCCTTGTTAAAGGATTTAAAGTGTACTCATTCCAATTACAGGGCCTCGGATATGAGTCCTGTATTGTTATTTTTCGTCACTACCTCCCCGAACTGGGAGTGGGTAATTTACGCGCCTGCTGCCTTCCTTAGATGTGGTAGCCGTTTCTCAGGCTCCCTCTCCGGAATCGAACCCTGATTCCCCGTTACCCGTTGCAACCATGGTAGTCCTAGATACTACCATCAATAGTTGATAGGGCAGACATTTGAAAGATCTGTCGTCGGTACAAGACCATACGATCGGCAAATTATCTAGAGTTCAACCATAATAACGATTTCCGAAAAAATCGCTTGGTTTTAGCCTAATAAAAGCACACGTTCCAAAAGGTCCGTGTTTATATTGCATGTATTAGCTCTAGAATTACCACAGTTATCCAAGTAACTGTTAACGATCTAATGAACCATAACTGATATAATGAGCCTTTTGCGGTTTCACTTTTAATTCGTGTGTACTTAGACATGCATGGCTTAATCTTTGAGACAAGCATATAACTACTGGCAGGATCAACCAGAATAATGTTATATTATTTATTTGAAACTTTCATTTGAAACACATCATTAATTATCCATTCCATTTTACAATTATGTCTGACTTATTATTTATGACACTTATGAGGATTTCTCCCCGGACGGTGAAAGACAATAAATATAATATAAATTTATTGCCCTATAGAATAAGATTTAACATAAAAAAATAGTGGACTTCTTAATGTAGTTATAACAAAGGTATATTGTACTTTTTATTACCAACTAAGAGCATACAGAACTTAGTTGTATTGTAATTTTAAAAGTAAACCTTTCATAAAAACATTATCAATGATTGTTTTCAAAATAATAATTTTTCACGTACCAATTTATTTCAAAGCATTATTTATATATCATTTAAATATATAAATTTATTTTTAATAAAGAATTAATAATTCTTGTTGGCATATAAATTTGATTTTTTTTAAAATATTATAAAAGTTAAACAGTACCCATTTCTTAGAACGAAATCTATAAAATAGATTTCAAGTCACAAAAAAAATAACTTAATATTTTTTTTATAGCCGTGACGTACCAAAAATGTAATTTCACAATATATTAAATATACCATGAAAAAGAGGAAACTAGGTTTCCTCCCCAGTTTGTGAAAGTGTAAATATTACACATTTCACAAAATACCTTTTAAACACACAATCAGCAAATAGTATTCTAGCGGGACTTAGAAAAAATTCATATACCCCTCAGTTTCAATGAGAAGTCTCTATTTCAAATGAATTCCACTTAAAAATCATATATATATTTTTTCCAATTGATTTTTTTATATTTCTGACTATTTCTGACTATTTCTGACTTTGAAAAAAATATCGAAATTTTTCTTTCAACTTTTCTTTATTTATTATGAAAATTTAATTTTTCAGTTGATTTTTCATTTTTCTTTCAACTTTTCTTTATTTATTATGAAAATTAAATTTTTCAGTTGATTTTTCATTTTTGGGACTTAGAAAAATTTTCGATTTTTTTTCTCATATAATCTGACCTTCTATGGAATTGTTCATTTTTACACTTCTCATAATATACCTTTTAAACACACAAACAGCAAATGGCATTCTAGCGGGACTATATTTTTTCCAATTGATTTTTTTATATTTCTGACTATTTCTGACTATTTCTGACTTTGAAAAAAATATCGAAATTTTTCTTTCAACTTTTCTTTATTTATTATGAAAATTTAATTTTTCAGTTGATTTTTCATTTTTCTTTCAACTTTTCTTTATTTATTATGAAAATTAAATTTTTCAGTTGATTTTTCATTTTTGGGACTTAGAAAAATTTTCGATTTTTTTTCTCATATAATCTGACCTTCTATGGAATTGTTCATTTTTACACTTCTCATAATATACCTTTTAAACACACAAACAGCAAATGGCATTCTAGCGGGACTATATTTTTTCCAATT
>CAWYQB010000212.1:0-117500 GCA_963966105.1 Volucella zonaria
AATGAAAAGCAACAACAAAAACAAACACAGAATATGTCCCAGCCAGAAAAACATACTACTGCACAACAAAAACATAAGACGCAGAAATTGCAACCAAATAAGAAACAACCAAAAACAACAGCAACAACAACAACAACAACAGCAACCACAACTGCAGCAAAAACAGCAACAACAACAAGCACAACAGCAACAAAACCAGCAAAAATCAATTAAGCAAAGGGTGCCTCCTATTAATACCTACAAAATGGAATTGAAGGATACATTAGAATTGTGTAAGTCGGCCATAGGCAACAATTTCTATATTAAAAGACTAAGTTTAGATAGGCATGCGATCCACTGCAATACAGTGGAGCGCTATCAAAAAATTAAAAGTTTACTGAAGGATACGACGACGGAGTTCTTCTCCTATACCCCGAAGGGGGAGAAGCTGCAAACAATGCTGCTGAAGGGATCAGAACCGTCGACTGATCCGGAGGAGCTCCTTGCACTGCTGAAAGAGAAGGAGTGCGAAGAGCTCAAATTCGTGGGGGTTAAGCCTTTCGTCACGGCTAGAGCCAAAAGGGAGAATCGGAAACTACCGTTTTTCCTGGTCCAGCTAAGTCCCAAAAGCAAACTGGATGGTCTAAGGAGTATAAAAGTCCTAGACTACCAGGTTGTACACTGGGAAAAATTAAAGAGGAGCGAAAACATTTTACAATGTGTTCGCTGCCAAAGGTTCGGGCACGCCGCGTCGAACTGCGAAATGCAGCCTCGATGCGTGAAATGTGGAAAGAACCACAAGTCAGAGGAATGCGCTCTAGGTATGGATGGAGCGTCAGAAAAAAGCCAACTCTCTTGTGCCTTATGTAGGAACACGGGACATACCGCAAATTATCGGGGTTGTCCTAAATTCCAATACATAAAAAGAGTAAATCTGGCTCGGCAGCAGAAGGTGGAAGTTAAACGTCCACCCGTGCAAACACAAACACCAGCCGTTACTCCCCAAGTTACCTACGCCCAGATGGCGGCAGGTAGGGGAACAACGGTACAACAAGCAAAGGTAGCTACTCAGGCCCCAGCGCCTAGAGCACCGGAACCTGTACCTGACATGCTGGCTATATTGCTCTCTATTCAGGGGCAGATGGCTCAGCTTCAGCGTCAAATACAGGAACAGGCTACGCGGGTAAATCAAATATACACGCTGCTGCCGGGCCTAGCGCACCTCCAGTCGTAATGGGTACGTACATGGCGGAGCAAACCTTGAAGGTCCTTGCAGTGAATGTTAATTCACTGATTAGGTTCGAACGAAGAGCCACACTATTTAAGTTGCGTCAAGACCAATCCCCTGATGTGCTTTTGGTTAGCGAAACTAAGCTTACCAAAAGACACAAAATGAGGCACAGAAGATATGAAATATTACGAAGAAACCGACCAAACTCTATTCAAGGAGGAGGTGTTGCAATCTTTGTAAGAAAGGGACTGCGTTTCAAAAGAATATACAGTCGTGTAGTACGTCGATTTCGGGTGCTGGAAGCATGCGTCATGTACATCCCTCTCCGTAGTGGAAAGCGGTTGTACATGGTGTCTGTCTATGCACCTAAGGCTAATCAATCCACCTTATTCATCTCAGAGCTCGAGACACTTTTTCGACTTCTGAGGCTGGAATTGGAAGACAACTATTTTATTATCGGCGGAGATTTCAACGCCAAACCCAGTGATTGGGGAAATAATATACCAAATACCAGAGGGAACCTACTATTCAATTGGTGGGGTCAGCACAGTGTGATGTATCGACTCGGCCTCAAAGCGACGGATAGACCGTCGTTTCCCAGACACGGGTCCTATTTGGATCTCCTGCTGTTCGACTCACGAATACAACTGACGTGCACTAACCAACAATCTTCAAACTGTCTACGCACTTTCGTGTATGACAGTGACCATTGCGGTCTCAGCACCGAAATAACCGTTCCCAACGAAACTGCGGAATTGGAAGAGTTTGTTCAAAGGTATTCCTACAATTATAGTAGAGTGCGTTGGACACACTTCTCAAGAATACTGACGAGAGCACTCTCCTCGAATTCGCTCTACCCACCGTCCAATAGAAATCTGTCAAACGAGGAGATTGACAGGTATCTAAAACTAATGGACGAGACAATTAAACGAACAATGGACAAAACGATACCTCGGTATCAACATACTGACAACGAAGACTCATTCCGCAACGCAACTATTGACGCACTGCACCGACACAAAAGTAGACTGCTGTCAAGACTAAAAACCTTGTACAGACAGTTCACTGACAGACATAACCCGGAGATCATGACATTGAAGTCGTCGATTAAAAACCTCCAAACATTAATAAAGGAAAATTACAGAAATTCTGTAAGTTTGTATTGGAACAACAAAATTCGGGCTATAAACACCAGCAACCCGAATATGTTCCCGCAAATAAATAAAATATTTCGGAGAAATAATCAGAACGACCTTCCATGTCTTAGAATCGCCCGAACGACGAACAACGAACAAATACTTGTAGCAGCAGGCATTGATCCAAATGAGGCAGTTCATGATGACAACTTCTTTGTCATCGAGGATCCGCAGGAGAAGGTAGAGGCTATAGGAGCGACGTTCCAGGAAGTGTACAAGGCGAATGACATCATTGGCCCGAACCACGACCTGGAGAGTCGAGTCCTTATGCACAATTCCTGCCTTCGAAATGAAATTGCGAATTGGCGATTCGAGAGCTCGGGTTTCACCCAGTTCAGTGACGAGAATATGGCAAATAATGTCATCACCAACGAAAGGGTATTACCACCGTTCGTTTCGAAGGAAGATCTCCAAACGATCTTCGAATCACTTAGAAGTAAGAAATCAGTGGGAACCGATGAAATACCGAACATTATGCTTCGACATCTCCCACTAGAAGCGGTGGACATTTATACCACCCTGTTTAATAATGCAATGAATAATTCCCATTATCCAGCGCATTGGAAAACTGCGGTGGTACATCCCATCCCCAAAAGGGATAAAGACACATCCAATCCGGCGAATCTCCGCTCGATCAGTCTTCTTCCAAACATCAGTAAGGTTTTTGAGAAGGTGATCAATAGAGTCCTGACTAAGTGGGTTGAGGACAAACATATCGTTCCGGATAATCAATTCGGTTTCAAGGCGGGGCATGATATCATTCATGCTGCGTCTAAACTGGTTTCTGATATCCAATGGAACAAAAGCAAGAAACAGTGCACTGGTGCCTGCCTGATTGACTTGGAAAAAGCCTTCGATACCGTATGGTTAGAGGGACTCTTTTTCAAGCTGGACAGGTTGGGCATTAGTAAACCACTTCTGTATATTCTTTTTGATATGCTCTCCAGTAGACAGTTCATCGTGAAGAATGGCGATGTGACCTCTGCTGGAACATTTAACATTAAAAACGGTCTGCAACAAGGTGCGGTAAATTCGCCGATCCTATTCAACATTTACACAAGTGATCTGATAATTTCACTTCACCATGCCATAGCGTACGCAGACGACTTAATCGCGTACAGATCAGGTCCAAAGATTGAGGTCATTAACATACTTTTGCAACGTGACTTCGATAAAATTAATCGATATTGCGATGACTGGAAGTTGAAAATCAACTTTCAGAAATCGGAAACCATTCTGTTTAGGACGCCTTTGTCTGGGGCCTCTAGGGATACCAGAAAGAATTGGCGAAAGTTCTCTATCGTCGGACAACATGGACAGCCACTTGCTTGTCGAAATGTAGTCAGATACCTTGGGATCTGGCTAGACCAATATCTGTATTTTAACAAACATATAGATGTTGCTCTGGCCAGAGCCAGAGGTGCTTTTGCCCTTACAAAGAGACTGTTTTATAACAGCCAACTCGATGCGAGGGTGAAGGTGATCTGCTACATGGCCCTTATCAGGCCCATGCTTGTATTTGGATGTCCTGTGTGGTTCAACGTGAGAGCAAGTTTGTTGGAAAAGATTCGGGTGTTTGAGAGGGCTTGCCTTAGGGCTTGTCTTCGGTTATACAGAACACCAGAGTCTGAGTATATAAAATTCTATCGCAATGAGGTCTTGTACAATAGGGCGAACCTAATAAGAGTGGACAATTTTGTTATTAAGTTGACTCGAAGGCACATTGCAAGAGCAATGACATCGTCGAACAACCTGATCTCTGGGGCTTACTACCCTAATTATATGTATCATGAGAGAGTTCGCTTTGACGGCTATGTTCCTCCAGAAGCGTTCCTCTACCTTGATAGCAAAGGTCTGATCCAGGACAGATTGGCTGTGCCGCTAATCTTCCACGTTGCTCGAACAGCTGCGGACAGGCGACTCAACTACGACAGAGACGTCGCACACGGCAGTGCGGAGCGTCTCCGGTTCAGTAGGGCGGTAGGGAGTCGCGACATGAGGGATGTTGCTCGGCAGCACCAACAATTTTGGTGGCTAGTTGAAGGTAGGGAGAGTTCGTCGTCGAATTCCTCAAGTAATAGGTAGCTTCATGTGAAGCAAAGTGGGCCAGCCTAATTTTGTTTTTAGCCATGGCCGGCTTACATAGTTTTAAGTAGGTTTAAGTTAGATTTAAAAAAAAAATATATATAAAAAGTAAAAAAAAAAAATAAATAAAAATAAAATATGACAAAACAAAAAAAATTTATATATATATATATATGTACATATATGTATATATTAAGTATATACCTATTATGTATATATATATATATATATATATGTATGTGCGTATTAGATGTAGGTAGATTAAGATTTATTTTTAAGTAGTCTGTAAGTTTTTAGTTTTAGGTTTTTATAATTAATTAATATGTCCATATACTAAGTTTTTCTTAAAATCTATTTTCTTAGTTTAAGTTGTAATATAAATATAAAATTAAATATAGAATGTAATGTATGTCGAAAGACTTAGTTTAAGTGTTAGGTTTAACTTAGAGTGCCCGCATGGGGCCATTAAGATACTATAAGATTACTTGTAAGTTATTTAAGCTAATTTTTAAGCGTTTTTTGTTTAGCATGTAAGAGTAAATTAAGATATAAAATAAAAATGCATATAAATTGAAAAAATTGAATTGAGGCGTGTGCTGGGGCCATTTCAAGCACCGGAAAAGAAACATTCAAAACACTAAAATGGCTGTATCTCCTAAACTGGGGGTCTGCGGAGTCACTTTGTGCACCAGAAAAAAAACATTCGAAACACTAAAATGGCTATACCTCGTAAACTATGCATCTGCAGGGGGTCATATTATGCACCAGAAAAAAAAATTTCAAAACGCTAAAATAGCTACATCTCCTAAACTAAGCGTCTGCGGGGCCATTTCATGCACCAGAAAAAAAAAACTCAAAACACTAAAATAGCTATATCTCCTAAACTAGGCGTCTGCGGCGGTTAAATTATGCACCAGAAAAAAAAAATCAAAATACTAAAATGGCTATATCTCCTAAACTAGGAGTCTGCGAGGGTCATTTTATGCACCAGAAAAAAAAAAATAAAAACACAAAAATCTCTATATCACCTAAACTATGCATCTGCAGGGGGTCATATTATGCACCAGAAAAAAAAATTTCAAAACGTTAAAATAGCTACATCTCCTAAACTAAGCGTCTGCGGGGCCATTTCATGCACCAGAAAAAAAAAACTCAAAAAACCTAAAAATTGACTGTATCTCCTAAACTAGGCGTCTGCGGCGGTCAAATTATGCACCTAAACATCAAAATACTAAAATGGCTATATCTCCTAAACTAGGCGTCTGCGGGGGTCATTTTATGCCCCAGAAAAAAAAATTCAAATTCTTAAATGGCTAAATCTCTTAAACTAGGCGTCTGCGGGGTCAAATTATGCAAAGAAAAAAAAATCAAAATACTAAAATATCTATATCTCCTAAACTAGGCGTCTGCGGGGGCCATTTTATGCACCAGAAAAAAAAAATTCAAAAAACCTAAAAATTGACTGTATCTCCTTAACTAGGCGTCTGCGGCGGACAAATTATGCACCAGAAAAAAAAAATCAAAATACTAAAATGGCTATATCTCCTAAACTAGGAGTCTCCGAGGGTCATTTTATGCACCAGAAAAAAAAAAATTAAAAATACTAAAATGGCTATATCTCTTAAACTAGGCGTTTACGGGGGCCATTTCAAGCACCGGAAAAGAAACATTCAAAACACTAAAATGGCTGTATCTCCTAAACTGGGGTCTGCGGGGTCACTTTGTGCACCAGAAAAAAACCATTCAAAACACTAAAATGGCTATACCTCGTAAACTATGCATCTGCAGGGGGTCATATTATGCACCAGAAAAAAAAATTTCAAAACGCTAAAATAGCTACATCTCCTAAACTAAGCGTCTGCGGGGCCATTTCATGCACCAGAAAAAAAAAACTCAAAACACTAAAATGGCTATATCTCCTAAACTAGGCGTCTGCGGCGGTTAAATTATGCACCAGAAAAAAAAAATCAAAATACTAAAATGGCTATATCTCCTAAACTAGGAGTCTGCGAGGGTCATTTTATGCACCAGAAAAAAAAAATAAAAACACAAAAATCTCTATATCACCTAAACTAGGCGTCTGCGGGGTCAAATTATGCAAAAGAAGAAAAAATCAAAATACTAAAATGGCTATATCTCCTAAATTAGGCGTCTGCGGGGGTCATTTTATCCACCAGAAAAAAAAAATTCAAAAAACCTAAAAATTGACTGTATCTCCTAAACTAGGCGTCTGCGGCGGTCAAATTATGCACCTAAAAATCAAAATACTAAAATGGCTATATCTTCTAAGCTAGGAGTCTGCGAGGGTCATTTTATGCACCAGAAAAAAAAAATCAAAACACAAAAATGGCTAAATCTCCTAAACTAGGCTGCGGGGGTCATTTTATGCACCAAAAATCCAAAATACTAAAAAGGCTATATCTCCTAAACTAGGCGTCTGCGGGGGTCATTTTATGCCCCAGAAAAAAAAATTCAAAATGCTAAAATGGCTAAATCTTTTAAGCTAGGCGTCTGCGGGGTCAAATTATGCACCAGAAAAAAAAACTTCAAAATACTAAAATGGCTATATCTCCTAAACTAGGCGTCTGCGGGGGTCATTTTATGCACCAGAAAAAAAAAATTCAAAAAACCTAAAAATTGACTGTATCTCCTTAACTAGGCGTCTGCGGCGGACAAATTGTGCACCAGAAAAAAAAAATCAAAATACTAAAATGGCTATATCTCCTAAACTAGTAGTCTGCGAGGGTCATTTTATGCACCAGAAAAAAAAAATTCAAAATACTAAAATGGTTATATCTCCTAAACTAGGCGTCTGCAGGGGGTCATATTATGCACCAGAAAAAAAACATTCAAAACACTAAAATGGCTATACCTCGTAAACTATGCATCTGCAGGGGGTCATATTATGCACCAGAAAAAAAAATTTCAAATCGCTAAAATAGCTACATCTCCTAAACTAAGCGTCTTCGGGGCCAATTCATGCACCAGAAAAAAAAACTCAAAACACTAAAATGGCTATATCTCCTAAACTAGGCGTCTGCGGCGGTCAAATTATGCACCAGAAAAAAAAAATCAAAATACTAAAATGGCTATATCTCCTAAACTAGGCGTCTGCGGGGGTAATTTTATGCACCAGAAAAAAAAATTCAAAATACTAAAATGGCTGTATCTCCTAAACTAGTGGACCGCGATGGTCGTTTTATGCACCCGAAAAAAGAAATCCAAAATACTAAAGTGGCGAAATCTAATAAACAAGGCGTCTGCGGGGGTTATTTTATGCACCAGAAAAAAAAATTCAAAATACCAAAATCACTATATCTCCTAAACTAGGCGTCTGCGTGGGTCATTTTATGCACCCGAAAAAAGAAATACAAAATACTAAAGTGGCGAAATCTAATAAACTAGGCGTCTGCGGGGGTTATTTTATGCACCAGAAAAAAAAATTCAAAATACCAAAATCACTATATCTCCTAAACTAGGCGTCTGCGTGGGTCATTTTATGTACCAGAAAAAAAAAAAATGCAAAATAATGAAATGCTCCAGAAAAAAAATCAAAATACTAAAATGGCTATATCTCTTAAACTATTCGTCTGCGGGGGTCATTTTGTGCACAAGAAAAAAAAATTCAAAATACTAAAATGGCTGTATCTCCTAAACTAGTGGACTGCGGGGGTCGTTTTATGCACCCGAAAAAAGAAATCCAAAATACTAAAATGGCGATATCTCCTAAACTAGGCGTCTGTGGGAGTTATTTTATGCCCCAGAAAAACAAAAATCAAAAAACCTAAAAATTGACTATATCTCCTAAACTATGCGTCTGCGGGGGTCATTTTATGCACCAAAAATCCAAAGTACTAAAACGGCTATATCTCCTAAGCTAAGCATCTGCGGGGGTCATTATATGCCCCAGAAAAAAAAATCAAAATACTAAAATGGTTATATCTCCTAAACTAGGCGTCTGCGGGGGTCATTTTATGCACCAAAAATCCAAAGTACTAAAACGGCTATATCTCCTAAACTAGGCATCTGCGGGGGTCATTATATGCCCCAGAAAAAAAAATTAAAATACTAAAATGGTTATATCTCCTAAACTAGGCGTCTGCGGGGGTCATTTTATGCACAAGAAAAAAAAATTCAAAATACTAAAATGGCTGTATCTCCTAAACTAGTGGACTGCGGGGGTCGTTTTACGCACCCGAAAAAAGAAATCCAAAATACTAAAATGGCGATATTTCCTAAACTAGGCGTCTGTGGGAGTTATTTTATGCCCCAGAAAAACAAAAATCAAAAAACCTAAAAATTGACTATATCTCCTAAACTATGCGTCTGCGGAGGTCATTTTATGCACCAAAAATCCAAAGTACTAAAACGGCTATATCTCCTAAACTAAGCACCTGCGGGGGTCATTATATGCCCCAGAAAAAAAAATCAAAATACTAAAATGGTTATATCTCCTAAACTAGGCGTCTGCGGGGGTCATTTTATGCACCAAAAATCCAAAGTACTAAAACGGCTATATCTCCTAAACTAGTCGTCTGCGGGGGTCATTTTATGCACCAGAAAAAAAAAAATTCAAAATACTAAAATGGCTATATCTCCTAAACTAGGCGTCTGCAGGGGTCATTTTGTGCACCAGAAAAAAAAATTCCAAACACAAAAATGGCTATATCTCCTTAACTAGGCGTCTGCGGGGGTCATTTTATGAACCAGAAAAAAAAATTTAAAAACTAAAATGGCTATATCACCAAAATTAGGCGTCTGCGGCGGTCATTTGCCACAGAAAAAAAAATCAAAACACTTAAGTAGCTATATCTCCTAAACCAGGCGTCTGCGGGGGACATTTTATGCACCAGAAGAAAAAATCAAAATACTAAAATGGCTATATCTCCTAAACTAGGAGTCTGAGAGGGTCATTTTATGCACCAGAAACAAAAAATTGAAAACACAAAAATGGCTATATCTCCTAAACTAGTCGTCTGCGGGGGACATTTTATGCACCAGAAGAAAAAATCAAAATACTAAAATGGCGATACCTCCTAAACTAGGCGTCTGCGAGGTTCATTTTATGCAACAGAAAAAACAAACTTCAAAACCCAAAAATGGCTATATCTCTTAAACTAGGAGTCTGCGGGGATCATTTTATGCACTAAAAATCCAAAATACTAAAATGGCTATATCTCCTAAACTAGGCGTCTGCGGGATTAATTTTATGCACCAGAAAAAAAAATTCAAAACACAAAAATGGCTAAATCTCCTAAACTAGGCTGCGGGAGTCATTTTATGCACCAAAAATCCAAAACACTAAAATGGCTATATCTCCTAAACTAGGCGTCTGCGGGGTCAAATTATGCAAAGAAAAAAAAATCAAAATACTAAAATATCTATATCTCCTAAACTAGGCGTCTGCGGGGGTCATTTTATGCACCAGAAAAAAAAATTCAAAAAACCTAAAAATTGAGTGTATCTCCTTAACTAGGCGTCTGCGGCGGACAAATTATGCACCAGAAAAAAAAAACTCAAAACACTAAAATGGCTATATCTCCTAAACTAGGCGTCTGCGGCGGTCAAATTATGCACCAGAAAAAAACAATCAAAATACTAAAATGGCTATATCTCCTAAACTAGGAGTCTGCGAGGGTCATTTTATGCACCAGAAAAAAAAAATAAAAACACAAAAATCTCTATATCACCTAAACTAGGCGTCTGCGGGGTCAAATTATGCAAAAGAAGAAAAAGTCAAAATACTAAAATGGCTATATCTCCTAAACTAGGCGTCTGCGGCGGTCAAATTATGCACTTAAAATTCAAAATACTAAAATGGCTATATCTCCTAAACTAGGAGTCTGCGAGGGTCATTTTATGAACCAGAAAAAAAAATCAAAACACAAAAATGGCTATATATCCTAAACTAGGCGTCTGCGGAGGTCATTTTATGCCCCAGAAAAAAAAATTCAAAATACTAAAATGGCTTAATCTCCTAAAGTAGGCGTCTGCGGGGGCCATTTTATGCACCAGAAAAAAAAATTCAAAACACTAAAATAGCTTATCTCCTAAACTAGGCGTCTGCGGGTTCAAACTATGCACCATAAAAAAAAAATCAAATCACAAAAATGGTTATATCTCCCAATCTAGGCGTCTGCGGGGGTAATTTTATGCACCAGAAAAAAAAATTCAAAATACTAAAATGGCTGTATCTCCTAAACTATGCGTCTGCGGGGGTTATTTTATGCACCAGAAAAAAAAATTCTAAATACCAAAATGGCTATATCTCCTAACGTAGGCGTCTGCGTGGGTCATTTTATGTACCAGAAAAAAAAAAATGCAAAATAGTGAAATGCTCCAGAAAAAACTTCAAAACACTAAAATGGATATATCTCCAAAACTAGGCGTCTGCGTGGTCAAATTATGCAAAGAAAAAAAAAATCAAAATACTAAAATGGCTATATCTCCTAAACTATACGTCTGCGGGGGTCATTTTATGCACCAGAAAAAAAAATTCAATATACTAAAATGGCTGTATCTCCTAAACTAGTGGACTGCGGGGGTCGTTTTATGCACCCGAAAAAAGAAATCCAAAATACTAAAATGGCGATATCTCCTAAACTAGGCGTCTGTTCGAGTTATTTTATGCCCCAGAAAAACAAAAATCAAAAAACCTAAAAATTGACTATATCTCCTAAACTATGCGTCTGCGGGGGTCAAATTATGCACCAGAAAAAAAAAATCAAAATACTAAAATGGCTATATCTCCTAAACTAGGCGTCTGTGGGTGTCATTTTATGCACCAGAAAAAACTTCAAAATACTAAAATGGTTATATCTCCTAAACTAAGCGTCTGCGGGGGTCATTCTATACACCAGAAAAAAAAAATCAAAATACTAAAATGGTTGTATCTCCTAAACTAGTGGACCGCGATGGTCGTTTTATGCACCCGAAAAAAGAAATCCAAAATACTAAAGTGGCGATATCTCCTAAACTAGGCTTCTGCGGGGGTTATTTTATGCACCAGAAAAAAAACTTCAAAATACCAAAATGGCTATATCTCCTAACCTAGGCGTCTGCGTGGGTCATTTTATGTACCAGAAAAAAAAATGCAAAATAGTGAAATGCTCCAGAAAAAACTTCAAAACACTAAAATGGATATATCTCCTAAACTAGGCGTTTGCGTGGTCAAATTATGCAACGAAAAAAAAATCAAAATACTAGAATGGCTGTATCTCCTAAACTAGTGGACTGCGGGGGTCGTTTTATGCACCCGAAAAAAGAAATCCAAAATACTAAAATGGCGATATCTCCTAAACTAGGCGTCTGTTCGAATTATTTTATGCCCCAGAAAAACAAAAATCAAAAAACCTAAAAATTGACTATATCTAATAAACTATGCGTCTGCGGGGGTCAAATTATGCACCAGAAAAAAAAAATCAGAATACTAAAATGGCTATATCTCCTAAACTAGGCGTCTGCGGGGGTCATTTTATGCACCAAAAATCCAAAGTACTAAAACGGCTATATCTCCTAAACTAGTCGTCTGCGGGGGTCATTTTATGCACCAGAAAAAATAAAATTCAAAATACTAAAATGGCTATATCTCCTAAACTAGGAGTCTGCGAGGGTCATTTTATGCACCAGAAACAAAAAAATGAAAACACAAAAATGGCTATATCTCCTAAACTAGTCGTCTGCGGGGGTCATTTTATGCACCAGAAAAAAAAAAATTCAAAATACTAAAATGGCTATATCTCCTAAACTAGGCGTCTGTGGGTGTCATTTTATGCACCAGAAAAAACTTCAAAATACTAAAATGGTTATATCTCCTAAACTAAGCGTCTGCGGGGGTCATTCTATACACCAGAAAAAAAAAATCAAAATACTAAAATGGCTGTATCTCCTAAACTAGTGGACCGCGATGGTCGTTTTATGCACCCGAAAAAAGAAATCCAAAATACTATAGTGGCGATATCTCCTAAACTAGGCTTCTGCGGGGGTTATTTTGTGCACAAGAACAAAAAATTCAAAATACCAAAATGGCTATATCTCCTAACCTAGGCGTCTGCGTGGGTCATTTTATGTACCAGAAAAAAAAATGCAAAATAGTGAAATGCTCCAGAAAAAACTTCAAAACACTAAAATGGATATATCTCCTAAACTAGGCGTCTGCGTGGTCAAATTATGCAACGAAAAAAAAATCAAAATACTAGAATGGCAGTATCACCTAAACTAGTGGACTGCGGGGGTCGTTTTATGCACCCGAAAAAAGAACTCCAAAATACTAAAATGGCGATATCTCCTAAACTAGGCGTCTGTTCGAGTTATTTTATGCCCCAGAAAAACAAAAATCAAAAAACCTAAAAATTGACTATATCTCCTAAACTATGCGTCTGTGGGTGTCATTTTATGCACCAGAAAAAACTTCAAAATACTAAAATGGTTATATCTCCTAAACTAGGCGTCTGCGGGGGTCATTTTATGCACCAAAAATCCAAAGTACTAAAACGGCTATATCTCCTAAACTAGGCATCTGCGGGGGTCATTATATGCCCCAGAAAAAAAATCATAATACTAAAATGGTTATATCTCCTAAACTAGGCGTCTGCGGGGGTCATTTTATGCACCAAAAATCCAAAGTACTAAAACGGCTATATCTCCTAAACTAGTCGTCTGCGGGGGTCATTTTATGCACCAGAAAAAAAAAAATTCAAAATACTAAAATGGCTATATCTCCTAAACTAGGCGTCTGCAGGGGTCATTTTGTGCACCAGAAAAAAAAATTCCAAACACAAAAATGGCTATATCTCCTTAACTAGGCGTCTGCGGGGGTCATTTTATGAACCAGAAAAAAAAAATTTAAAAACTAAAATGGCTATATCACCAAAATTAGGCGTCTGCGGCGGTCATTTGCCACAGAAAAAAAAATCAAAACACTTAAATGGCTATATCTCCTAAACCAGGCGTCTGCGGGGGACATTTTATGCACCAGAAGAAAAAATCAAAATACTAAAATGGCTATATCTCCTAAACTAGGAGTCTGCGAGGGTCATTTTATGCACCAGAAACAAAAAATTGAAAACACAAAAATGGCTATATCTCCTAAACTAGTCGTCTGCGGGGGACATTTTATGCACCAGAAGAAAAAATCTAAATACTAAAATGGCTATACCTCCTAAACTAGGCGTCTGCGAGGTTCATTTTATGCAACAGAAAAAACAAAATTCAAAACCCAAAAATGGCTATATCTCTTAAACTAGGAGTCTGCGGGGATCATTTTATGCACTAAAAATCCAAAATACTAAAATGGCTATATCTCCTAAACTAGGCGTCTGCGGGATTAATTTTATGCACCAGAAAAAAAAATTCAAAACACAAAAATGGCTAAATCTCCTAAACTAGGCTGCGGGGGTCATTTTATGCACCAAAAATCCAAAATACTAAAATGGCTATATCAAAATACAAAATACAAAAATCTCTATATCACCTAAACTAGGCGTCTGCGGGGTCAAATTATGCAAAAGAAGAAAAAGTCAAAATACTAAAATGGCTATATCTCCTAAACTAGGCGTCTGCGGCGGTCAAATTATGCACTTAAAATTCAAAATACTAAAATGGCTATATCTCCTAAACTAGGAGTCTGCGAGGGTCATTTTATGCACCAGAAAAAAAAATCAAAATACAAAAATGGCTATATCTCCTAAACTAGGCGTCTGCGGGGTCAAATTATGCAAAGAAAAAAAAATCAAAATACTAAAATATCTATATCTCCTAAACTAGGCGTCTGCGGGGGTCATTTTATGCACCAGAAAAAAATAATTCAAAAAACCTAAAAATTGAGTGTATCTCCTAAACTAGGCGTCTGCGGCGGTCAAATTATGCACCTAAACATCAAAATACTAAAATGGCTATATCTCCTAAACTAGGCGTCTGCGGGGGTCATTTTATGCCCCAGAAAAAAAAATCAAAATACTAAAATATCTATATCTCCTAAACTAGGCGTCTGCGGGGGTCATTTTATGCACCAGAAAAAAAAAATTCAAAAAACCTAAAAATTGAGTGTATCTCCTAAAGTAGGCGTCTGCGGCGGACAAATTATGCACCAGAAAAAAAAAATCAAAATACTAAAATGGCTATATCTCCTAAACTAGGCGTCTGCAGGGGGTCATATTATGCACCAGAAAAAAAACATTCAAAACACTAAAATGACTATACCTCGTAAACTATGCATCCTGGGTCATATTTTGCACCAGAAAAAAAAATTTCAAATCGCTAAAATAGCTACATCTCCTAAACTAAGCGTCTTCGGGGCCAATTCATGCACCAGAAAAAAAAAACTCAAAACACTAAAATGGCTATATCTCCTAAACTAGGCGTCTGCGGCGGTCAAATTATGCACCAGAAAAAAAAAATCAAAATACTAAAATGGCTATATCTCCTAAACTAGGAGTCTGCGAGGGTCATTTTATGCACCAGAAAAAAAAAAATAAAAACACAAAAATCTCTATATCACCTAAACTAGGCGTCTGCGGGGTTAAATTATGCAAAAGAAGAAAAAGTCAAAATACTAAAATGGCTATATCTCCTAAACTAGGCGTCTGCGGCGGTCAAATTATGCACTTAAAATTCAAAATACTAAAATGGCTATATCTCCTAAACTAGGAGTCTGCGAGGGTCATTTTATGCACCAGAAAAAAAAATCAAAATACAAAAATGGCTATATCTCCTAAACTAGGCGTCTGCGGAGGCCATTTTATGCCCCAGAAAAAAAAATTCAAAATACTAAAATGGCTTAATCTCCTAAAGTAGGCGTCTGCGGGGGCCATTTTATGCACCAGAAAAACAAAATTCAAAATACTAAAATGGCTTATCTCCTAAACTAGGCGTCTGCGGGTTCAAACTATGCACCACAAAAAAAAAATCAAAACACAAAAATGGTTATATCTCCCAAACTAGGCGTCTGCGGGGGTAATTTTATGCACCAGAAAAAAAAATTCAAAATACTAAAATGGCTGTATCTCCTAAACTATGCGTCTGCGGGGGTTATTTTATGCACCAGAAAAAAAAATTCAAAATACCAAAATGGCTATATCTCCTAACCTAGGCGTCTGCGTGGGTCATTTTATGTACCAGAAAAAAAAAAATGCAAAATAGTGAAATGCTCCAGAAAAAACTTCAAAACACTAAAATGGATATATCTCCTAAACTAGGCGTCTGCGTGGTCAAATTATGCAAAGAAAAAAAATTCAAAATACTAAAATGGCTATATCTCCTAAACTATACGTCTGCGGGGGTCATTTTATGCACCAGAAAAAAAAATTCAATATACTAAAATGGCTGTATCTCCTAAACTAGTGGACTGCGGGGGTCGTTTTATGCACCCGAAAAAAGAAATCCAAAATACTAAAATGGCGATATCTCCTAAACTAGGCGTCTGTTCGAGTTATTTTATGCCCCAGAAAAACAAAAATCAAAAAACCTAAAAATTGACTTTATCTCCTAAACTATGCGTCTGCGGGGGTCAAATTATGCTCCAGAAAAAAAAAATCAAAATACTAAAATGGCTATATCTCCTAAACTAGGCGTCTGTGGGTGTCATTTTATGCACCAGAAAAAACTTCAAAATACTAAAATGGTTATATCTCCTAAACTAAGCGTCTGCGGGGGTCATTTTATACACCAGAAAAAAAAAATCAAAATACTAAAATAGCGATATCTCCTAAACTAGGCGCCTGCGGGGGTCATTTTATGTACCAAAAATCCAAAGTACTAAAACGGCTATATCTCCTAAACTAGGCATCTGCGGGGGTCATTATATGCCCCAGAAAAAAAATCATAATACTAAAATGGTTATATCTCCTAAACTAGGCGTCTGCGGGGGTCATTTTATGCACCAAAAATCCAAAGTACTAAAACGGCTATATCTCCTAAACTAGTCGTCTGCGGGGGTCATTTTATGCACCAGAAAAAAAAAAATTCAAAATACTAAAATGGCTATATCTCCTAAACTAGGCGTCTGCAGGGGTCATTTTGTGCACCAGAAAAAAAAAATTCCAAACACAAAAATGGCTATATCTCCTAAACTAGGCGTCTGCGGGGGTCATTTTATGAACCTGAAAAAAAAAAATTTAAAAACTAAAATGGCTATTTCACCTAAATTAGGCGTCTGCGGCGGTCATTTGCCACAGAAAAAAAAATCAAAACACTTAAATGGCTATATCTCCTAAACTAGGCGTCTGCGGGGGACATTTTATGCACCAGAAGAAAAAATCAAAATACTAAAATGGCTATATCTCCTAAACTAGGAGTCTGCGAGGGTCATTTTATGCACCAGAAACAAAAAATTGAAAACACAAAAATGGCTATATCTCCTAAACTAGGCGTCTGCGGGGTCAAATTACGCAAAGAAAAAAAAATCAAAATACTAAAATATCTATATCTCCTAAACTAGGCATCTGCGGGGGTCATTTTATGCACCAGAAAAAAAAAATTCAAAAAACCTAAAAATTGAGTGTATCTCCTTAACTAGGCGTCTGCGGCGGACAAATTATGCACCAGAAAAAAAAAATCAAAATACTAAAATGGCTATATCTCCTAAACTAGGCGTCTGCGGGGGTCATTTTATGCCCCAGAAAAAAAAATTCAAAATGCTAAAATGGCTAAATCTCTTAAATTAGGCGTCTGCGGGGTCAAATTATGCAAAGAAAAAAAAATCAATATACTAAAATATCTATATCTCCTAAACTAGGTGTCTGCGGGGGTCATTTTATGCACCAGAAAAAAAAAATTCAAAAAACCTAAAAATTGAGTGTATCTCCTTAACTAGGCGTCTGCGGCGGACAAATTATGCACCAGAAAAAAAAAATCAAAATACTAAAATGGCTATATCTCCTAAACTAGGCGTCTGCAGGGGGTCATATTATGCACCAGAAAAAAAAATTTCAAATCGCTAAAATAGCTACATCTCCTAAACTAAGCGTCTTCGGGGCCAATTCATGCACCAGAAAAAAAAAATCAAAACACTAAAATTGCTATATCTCCTAAACTAGGCGTCTGCGGCGGTCAAATTATGCACCAGAAAAAAAAAATAAAAACACAAAAATCTCTATATCACCTAAACTAGGCGTCTGCGGGGTCAAATTATGCAAAAGAAGAAAAAGTCAAAATACTAAAATGGCTATATCTCCTAAACTAGGCGTCTGCGGCGGTCAAATTATGCACCTAAAATTCAAAATACTAAAATGGCTATATCTCCTAAACTAGGAGTCTGCGAGGGTCATTTTATGCACCAGAAAAAAAATCAAAACACAAAAATGGCTATATCTCCTAAACTAGGCGTCTGCGGAGGTCATTTTATGAACCAGAAAAAAAAATTCAAAATACTAAAATGGCTTAATCTCCTAAAGTAGGCGTCTGCGGGGGCCATTTTATGCACCAGAAAAAAAAATTCAAAATACTAAAATGGCTTATCTCCTAAACTAGGCGTCTGCGGGTTCAAACTATGCACCTTAAAAAAAAAATCAAAACACAAAAATGGTTATATCTCCCAAACTAGGCGTCTGCGGGGGTAATTTTATGCACCAGAAAAAAAAATTCAAAATACTAAAATGGCTGTATCTCCTAAACTATGGGTCTGCGGGGTTATTTTATGCACCAGAAAAAAAAATTCAAAATACCAAAATGGCTATATCTCCTAACCTATTCGTCTGCGTGGGTCATTTTATGTACCAGAAAAAAAAAAATGCAAAATAGTGAAATGCTCCAGAAAAAACTTCAAAACACTAAAATGGATATATCTCCTAAACTATACGTCTGCGGGGGTCATTTTATGCACCAGAAAAAAAAATTCAAAATACTAAAATGGCTGTATCTCCTAAACTAGTGGACTGCGGGGGTCGTTTTATGCACCCGAAAAAAGAAATCCAAAATACTAAAATGGCGATATCTCCTAAACTAGGCGTCTGTTCGAGTTATTTTATGCCCCAGAAAAACAAAAATCAAAAAACCTAAAAATTGACTATATCTCCTAAACTATGCGTCTGCGGGGGTCAAATTATGCACCAGAAAAAAAAAATCAAAATACTAAAATGGCTATATCTCCTAAACTAGGCGTCTGTGGGTGTCATTTTATGCACCAGAAAAAACTTCAAAATACTAAAATGGTTATATCTCCTAAACTAAGCGTCTGCGGGGGTCATTCTATACACCAGAAAAAAAAAATCAAAATACTAAAATGGCTGTATCTCCTAAACTAGTGGACTGCGGGGGTCGTTTTATGCACCCGAAAAAAGAAATCCAAAATACTAAAGTGGCGATATCTCCTAAACTAGGCTTCTGCGGGGGTTATTTTATGCACCAGAAAAAAAAATTCAAAATACCAAAATGGCTATATCTCCTAACCTAGGCGTCTGCGTGGGTCATTTTATGTACCAGAAAAAAAAATGCAAAATAGTGAAATGCTCCAGAAAAAACTTCAAAACACTAAAATGGATATATCTCCTAAACTAGGCGTCTGCGTGGTCAAATTATGCAAAAAAAAAATCAAAATACTAGAATGGCTATATCTCCTAAACTATACGTCTGCGGGGGTCATTTTATGCACCAGAAAAAAAAATTCAATATACTAAAATGGCTGTATCTCCTAAACTAGTGGACTGCGGGGGTCGTTTTATGCACCCGAAAAAAGAAATCCAAAATACTAAAATGGCGATATCCCCTAAACTAGGCGTCTGTGGGAGTTATTTTATGCCCCAGAAAAACAAAAATCAAAAAACCTAAAAATTGACTATATCTCCTAAACTATGCGTCTGCGGGGGTCAAATTATGCACCAGAAAAAAAAAATCAAAATACTAAAATGGCTATATCTCCTAAACTAGGCGTCTGTGGGTGTCATTTTATGCACCAGAAAAAACTTCAAAATACTAAAATGGTTATATCTCCTAAACTAAGCGTCTGCGGGGGTCATTTTATACACCAGAAAAAAAACATCAAAATACTAAAATAGCGATATCTCCTAAACTAGGCGTCTGCGGGGGTCATTTTATGCACCAAAAATCCAAAGTACTAAAACGGCTATATCTCCTAAACTAGGCATCTGCGGGGGTCATTATATGCCCCAGAAAAAAAAATCATAATACTAAAATGGTTATATCTCCTAAACTAGGCGTCTGCGGGGGTCATTTTATGCACCAAAAATCCAAAGTACTAAAATGGCTATATCTCCTAAACTAGGCGTCTGCAGGGGTCATTTTGTGCACCAGAAAAAAAAAATTCCAAACACAAAAATGGCTATATCTCCTAAACTAGGCGTCTGCGTGGGTCATTTTATGAACCAGAAAAAAAAAATTTAAAAACTAAAATGGCTATTTCACCTAAATTAGGCGTCTGCGGCGGTCATTTGCCACAGAAAAAAAAATCAAAACACTTAAATGGCTATATCTCCTAAACTAGGCGTCTGCGGGGGACATTTTATGCACCAGAAGAAAAAATGGAAAACACAAAAATGGCTATATCTCCTAAACTAGTCGTCTGCGGGGGACACTTTATTCACCAGAAGAAAAAATCAAAAAACTAAAATGGCTATACCTCCTAAACTAGGCGTCTGCGAGGTTCATTTTACGCAACAGAAAAAAAAAATTCAAAACCCAAAAATGGCTATATCTCTTAAACTAGGAGTCTGCGGGGATCATTTTATGCACCAAAAATCCAAAATACTAAAACGGCTATATCTCCTAAACTAGGCGTCTGCGGCGGTCAAATTATGCACCAGAAAAAAAAAATCAAAATACTAAAATGGCTGTATCTCCTAAACTAGGCGTCAGCGGGGGTTATTTTATGCATCAGAAAAAAAAATTTGAAAACACAAAAATGGCTATATCTCCTAAACTATGCGTCAGCGGGGGTCTTTTCATGCACCAGAAAAAAAAATGAAAACACAAAAATCTCAATATCACCTAAACTAGGCGTCTGCGGGGTCAAATTATGCACCAGAAAAAAAAATCAAAATACTAAAACGGATATATCTCCTAAACTAGCAGTCTGCGAGGGTCATTTTATGCACCAGAAAAAAAAAATCAAAATGGCTATATCTCCTAAACTAGGCGTCTGCGAGGGTTATTTTATGCACCAGAAAAAAAAAAATTCAAAACACAAAAATTTCTATATCTCCTAAACTAGGCGTCTGCGGGAGTAATTTTATGCACCAGAAAAAAAAATTCAAAATACTAAAATGGCTGTATCTCCTAAACTATGCGTCTGCGGGGTTATTTTATGCACCAGAAAAAAAAATTCAAAATACCAAAATGGCTATATCTCCTAACCTATTCGTCTGCGTGGGTCATTTTATGTACCAGAAAAAAAAAAATGCAAAACAGTGAAATGCTCCAGAAAAAACTTCAAAACACTAAAATGGATATATCTCCTAAACTATACGTCTGCGGGGGTCATTTTATGCACCAGAAAAAAAAATTCAAAATACTAAAATGGCTGTATCTCCTAAACTAGTGGACTGCGGGGGTCGTTTTATGCACCCGAAAAAAGAAATCCAAAATACTAAAATGGCGATATCTCCTAAACTAGGCGTCTGTTCGAGTTATTTTATGCCCCAGAAAAACAAAAATCAAAAAACCTAAAAATTGACTATATCTCCTAAACTATGCGTCTGCGGGGGTCAAATTATGCACCAGAAAAAAAAAATCAAAATACTAAAATGGCTATATCTCCTAAACTAGGCGTCTGTGGGTGTCATTTTATGCACCAGAAAAAACTTCAAAATACTAAAATGGTTATATCTCCTAAACTAAGCGTCTGCGGGGGTCATTCTATACACCAGAAAAAAAAAATCAAAATACTAAAATGGCTGTATCTCCTAAACTAGTGGACTGCGGGGGTCGTTTTATGCACCCGAAAAAAGAAATCCAAAATACTAAAGTGGCGATATCTCCTAAACTAGGCTTCTGCGGGGGTTATTTTATGCACCAGAAAAAAAAATTCAAAATACCAAAATGGCTATATCTCCTAACCTAGGCGTCTGCGTGGGTCATTTTATGTACCAGAAAAAAAAATGCAAAATAGTGAAATGCTCCAGAAAAAACTTCAAAACACTAAAATGGATATATCTCCTAAACTAGGCGTCTGCGTGGTCAAATTATGCAACGAAAAAAAAATCAAAATACTAGAATGGCTATATCTCCTAACCTATACGTCTGCGGGGGTCATTTTATGCAGCAGAAAAAAAAATTCAATATACTAAAATGGCTGTATCTCCTAAACTAGTGGACTGCGGGGGTCGTTTTAAGCACCCGAAAAAAGAAATCCAAAATACTAAAATGGCGATATCCCCTAAACTAGGCGTCTGTGGGAGTTATTTTATGCCCCAGAAAAACAAAAATCAAAAAACCTAAAAATTGACTATATCTCCTAAACTATGCGTCTGCGGGGGTCAAATTATGCACCAGAAAAAAAAAATCAAAATACTAAAATGGCTATATCTCCTAAACTAGGCGTCTGCGAGGGTTATTTTATGCACCAGAAAAAAAAAAATTCAAAACACAAAAATTTCTATATCTCCTAAACTAGGCGTCTGCGGGGGTCATTTTATGCACCAAAAATCCAAAGTACTAAAATGGCTATATCTCCTAAACTAGGCGTCTGCAGGGGTCATTTTGTGCACCAGAAAAAAAAAATTCCAAACACAAAAATGGCTATATCTCCTAAACTAGGCGTCTGCGTGGGTCATTTTATGAACCAGAAAAAAAAATTTAAAAACTAAAATGGCTATTTCACCTAAATTAGGCGTCTGCGGCGGTCATTTGCCACAGAAAAAAAAATCAAAACACTTAAATGGCTATATCTCCTAAACTAGGCGTCTGCGGGGGACATTTTATGCACCAGAAGAAAAAATGGAAAACACAAAAATGGCTATATCTCCTAAACTAGTCGTCTGCGGGGGACATTTTATTCACCAGAAGAAAAAATCAAAAAACTAAAATGGCTATACCTCCTAAACTAGGCGTCTGCGAGGTTCATTTTATGCAACAGAAAAAAAAAATTCAAAACCCAAAAATGGCTATATCTCTTAAACTAGGAGTCTGCGGGGATCATTTTATGCACCAAAAATCCAAAATACTAAAACGGCTATATCTCCTAAACTAGGCGTCTGCGGCGGTCAAATTATGCACCAGAAAAAAAAAATCAAAATACTAAAATGGCTGTATCTCCTAAACTAGGCGTCTGCGGGGGTTATTTTATGCATCAGAAAAAAAAATTTGAAAACACAAAAATGGCTATATCTCCTAAACTATGCGTCAGAGGGGGTCTTTTCATGCACCAGAAAAAAAAATGAAAACACAAAAATCTCAATATCACCTAAACTAGGCGTCTGCGGGGTCAAATTATGCACCAGAAAAAAAAATCAAAATACTAAAACGGATATATCTCCTAAACTAGCAGTCTGCGAGGGTCATTTTATGCACCAGAAAAAAAAAATCAAAATGGCTATATCTCCTAAACTAGGCGTCTGCGAGGGTCATTTTATGCACCAGAAAAAAAAATTCAAAACACAAAAATGGCTATATCTTCTAAACTAGGCGTCAGCGGGGGTCTTTTCATGCACCAGAAAAAAAAATGAAAACACAAAAATCTCAATATCACCTAAACTAGGCGTCTGCGGGGTCAAATTATGCACCAGAAAAAAAAATCAAAATACTAAAACGGATATATCTCCTAAACTAGCAGTCTGCGAGGGTCATTTTATGCACCAGAAAAAAAAAATCAAAATGGCTATATCTCCTAAACTAGGCGTCTGCGAGGGTTATTTTATGCACCAGAAAAAAAAAATTCAAAACACAAAAATTTCTATATCTCCTAAACTAGGCGTCTGCGGGGGTCATTTTATGCAACAGAAAAAAAAAATTCAAAACACAAAAATGGCTATATCTCCTAAACTATGCGTCTGCGGGGTCATTTTATGCACCAGAAAAAAAATGAGAACACAAAAATCTCTATATCTCCTAAACTAGGCGTCTGCGAGGGTCATTTTATGCAACAGAAAAAAAAAATTCAAAACACAAAAATGGCTATATCTCCTAAACTAGGCGTCTGCGGGGGACATTTTATGCGCCAGAAAAAAAAATAAAAACACTTAAATGGCTATATCTCCTAAACTAGGAGTCTGCGAGGGTCATTTTATGCACCAGAAAAAAAAAATTTAAAACACAAAAATGGCTATATCTCCTAAACTATGCGTCTGCGGGGGTCATTTTATGCACCAAAAATCCAAAATACTAAAATGGCTATATCTCCTAAACTAGGCGTCTGCGGGGGCATTTTATGCACCAGAAAAAAAAATTCAAAATACCAAAATGGCTATATCTCCTAACCTAGGCGTCTGCGTGGGTCATTTTATGTACCAGAAACAAAAAATGCTAAATAGTGAAATGCTCCAGAAAAAACTTCAAAACACTAAAATGGATATATCTCCTAAACTAGGCGTCTGCGTGGTCAAATTATGCAACGAAAAAAAAATCAAAATACTAGAATGGCTATATCTCCTAAACTATACGTCTGCGGCGGTCATTTTATGCACCAGAAAAAAAAATTCAAAATACTAAAATGGCTGTATCTCCTAAACTAGTGGACTGCGGGGGTCGTTTTATGCACCCGAAAAAAGAAATCCAAAATACTAAAATGGCGATATCCCCTAAACTAGGCGTCTGTGGGAGTTATTTTATGCCCCAGAAAAACAAAAATCAAAAAACCTAAAAATTGACTATATCTCCTAAACTATGCGTCTGCGGGGGTCAAATTATGCACCAGAAAAAAAAAATCAAAATACTAAAATGGCTATATCTCCTAAACTAGGCGTCTGTGGGTGTCATTTTATGCACCAGAAAAAACTTCAAAATACTAAAATGGTTATATCTCCTAAACTAAGCGTCTGCGGGGGTCATTTTATACACCAGAAAAAAAACATCAAAATAATAAAATAGCGATATCTCCTAAACTAGGCGTCTGCGGGGGTCATTTTATGCACCAAAAATCCAAAGTACTAAAACGGCTATATCTCCTAAACTAGGCATCTGCGGGGGTCATTATATGCCCCAGAAAAAAAAATCATAATACTAAAATGGTTATATCTCCTAAACTAGGCGTCTGCGGGGGTCATTTTATGCACCAAAAATCCAAAGTACTAAAATGGCTATATCTCCTAAACTAGGCGTCTGCAGGGGTCATTTTGTGCACCAGAAAAAAAAAATTCCAAACACAAAAATTGCTATATCTCCTAAACTAGGCGTCTGCGGGGGTCATTTTATGAACCAGAAAAAAAAAATTTAAAAACTAAAATGGCTATTTCACCTAAATTAGGCGTCTGCGGCGGTCATTTGCCACAGAAAAAAAAATCAAAACACTTAAATGGCTATATCTCCTAAACTAGGCGTCTGCGGGGGACATTTTATGCACCAGAAGAAAAAATCATAATACTAAAATGGCTATATCTCCTAAACTAGGAGTCTGCGAGGGTCATTTTATGCACCAGAAACAAAAAATTGAAAACACAAAAATGGCTATATCTCCTAAACTAGTCGTCTGCGGGGGACATTTTATTCACCAGAAGAAAAAATCAAAAAACTAAAATGGCTATACCTCCTAAACTAGGCGTCTGCGAGGTTCATTTTATGCAACAGAAAAAAAAAATTCAAAACCCAAAAATGGCTATATCTCTTTAACTAGGAGTCTGCGGGGATCATTTTATGCACCAAAAATCCAAAATACTAAAACGGCTATATCTCCTAAACTAGGCGTCTGCGGCGGTCAAATTATGCACCAGAAAAAAAACATCAAAATACTAAAATGGCTGTATCTCCTAAACTAGGCGTCTGCGGGGGTCTTTTCATGCACCAGAAAAAAAAATGAAAACACAAAAATCTCAATATCACCTAAACTAGGCGTCTGCGGGGTCAAATTATGCACCAGAAAAAAAATCAAAATACTAAAACGGATATATCTCCTAAACTAGCAGTCTGCGGGGTCATTTTATGCACCAGAAAAAAAATGAGAACACAAAAATCTCTATATCTCCTAAACTAGGCGTCTGCGAGGGTCATTTTATGCAACAGAAAAAAAAAATTCAAAACACAAAAATGGCTATATCACTTAAACTAGGCGTCTGCGGGGGACATTTTATGCGCCAGAAAAAAAAATAAAAACACTAAAACCTCTATATCTCCTAAACTAGTCGTCTGCGGGGGTCATTTCATGCACTGGAAAAAAAAATTTATAAATACTAAAATGGGTATATCACCTAAATAAGGCGTCTGCGGCGGTCATTTGCCCCAAAAAAAAAATCAAAACACTTAAATGGCTATATCTCCTAAACTAGGAGTCTGCGAGGGTCATTTTATGCACCAGAAAAAAAAAATTGAAAACACAAAAATGGCTATATCTCCTAAACTATGCGTCTGTGGGGGTCATTTTATGCACCAAAAATCCAAAATACTAAAATGGCTATATCTCCTAAACTAGGCGTCTGCGGGGGCATTTTATGCACCAGAAAAAAAAAATTCAAAATACTAAAATGGCTATATCACCTAAACTAGGCGTCTGAGAGGGTCATTTTATGCAGCAAAAAAAAAAAAATTAAAAAAACCTAAAAATTGACTGTATCTCCTAAACTAGGCGTTTGCGGCGGTCAAATTATGCACCTAAAAATCAAAATACTAAGATGGCTATATCTCCTAAACTAGGAGTCTGCGACGGTCATTTTTTGCACCAGAAAAAAAGAATTGAAAACACAAAAATGGCTATATCTCCTAAACTATGCGTCTGCGGGGGTCATTTTATGCACCAGAAAACAAAATGAAAACACAAAAATCTCTATATCACCTAAAGTAGGCGTCTGCGGGGTCAAATTATGCAAAAGAAAAAAAAAATCAAAATACTAAAATTGCTATATCTCCTAAACTAGGCGTCTGCGGGGGTCATTTTATGCATGAGAAAAAAAAAATTAAAAATACCAAAATGGCTAAATCTCCTAAACTAGGCGTCTGCGGGGTCAAATCATGCACCAGAAAAAAAAATCAAAATACTAAAACGGATATATCTCCTAAACTAGGAGTCTGCGAGGGTCATTTTATGCACCAGGAAAAAAAAATTCAAAACATTAGCTCCTAAACTAGGCGTCTGCGGGGGTCATCTTATGCACCAGAAAAAAAAATGAAAACACAAAAATCTCTATATCTCCAAAACTAGGCGTCTGCGGGGGACATTTTATGCACCAGAAAAAAAAATCAAAATACTAAAATGGCTATATCTCCTAAATTAGGCGTCTGCGAGGTTCATTTTATTCACCAGAAAAAAAAAAATTCAAAACACAAAAATGGCTATATCTCCTAAATTAGGCGTCTGCGGGGGTCATTTTATGCACCAGAAAAAAAAAATTCAAAAAACCTAAAAATTGACTGTATCTTCTAAACTAGGCGTCTGCGGCGGTCAAATTATGCACCTAAAAATCACAATACTAAAATGGCTATATCTCCTAAACTAGGAGTCTGCGAGGGTCATCTTATGTACCAGAAAAAAAAAATTGCAAACACGAATATGGCTATATCTCCTAAACTATGCGTCTGCGGCTGTCATTTTATGCACCAGAAAAAAAATGAAAACACAAAAAACTCTATATCACCTAAACTAGGCGTCTGCGGGGTCAGATTATGCAAAAGAAACAAAAACCAAAATACTAAAATGGCAGTATCTTCTAAACTAGGCGTCTGCGTGGGTCCTTTTATGCACCAGAAAAAAAAAATTCAAAAAACCTAAAAATTGACTGTATCTCCTAAACTAGGCGTCTGCGGCGGTCAAATTATGCACGTAGAAATCAAAATACTAAAATGGCTATATCTCCTAAGCAAGGAGTCTGCGAAGGTCATTTTATGCAACAGAAAAAAAAATTTAAAACACAAAAATGGCTATATCTCCTAAACTATGCGTCTGCGGGGGTCATTGTATGCACCAGAAAAAAAATGAAAACACAAAAATCTCTATATCACCTAAACTAGGCGTCTGCGGGGCAAATTATGCAAAAGAAAAAAAAAATCAAAATACTAAAATGGTTATATCTCCTAAACTAGGCGTCTGCGGGGGTCATTTTATGCACCAGAAAAAAAAAATTCAAAACGAAAAATGGCTATATCTGATAAACTAGGCGTCTGCAGGGGTCATTTTATGCACCAGAAAAAAAAAATTCAAAAACCAAAAATGGCTATATCTCCTAAACAATGCGTCTGCGGGGGTCATTTTATGCACCAGAAAAAAAATGAAAACACAGAAATCTCTATATCACCTAAACTAGGCGTCTGCGGGGCAAATTATGCAAAAGAAAAAAAAATCAAAATACTAAAATGGTTATATCTCCTAAACTAGGCGTCTGCGGGGGTCATTTTATGCACCAGAAAAAAAAATTCAAAACCCAAAAATGGCTATATCTCCTAAACTAGTCGTCTGCGGGGGTCATTTTATGCACCAGAAAAAAAAATGAAAACACATAAATCTCTATATCACCTAAACTAGGCGTCTGCGGGGCAAATTATGCAAAAGAAAAAAAAATCAAAATACTAAAATGGTAATATCTCCTAAACTAGGCGTCTGCGGGGGTCATTTTATGCACCAGAAAAAAAAAATTCAAAACGAAAAATGGCTATATCTGATAAACTAGGCGTCTGCGGGGGTCATTTTATGCACCAGAAAAAAAAAATTCAAAACACGAAAATGGCTATATCTTCTAAACTAGGCGTCTGCGGGGGTTATTTTATGCACCAGAAAAACAAAAAATCAAAACACAAAAATGGCTATATCTCCTAAACTATGCGTCTGCGGGGGTCATTTTATGCACCAGAAAAAAAATGAAAACACTAAAATCTCTATATCTCCTAAACGAGGCGTCTGTGAGGGTCATTTTATGCAACAGAAAAAAAAATTCAAAACTCAAAAATGGCTATATCTCCAAAACTAGGCGTCTGCGGGGGACATTTTATGCACCAGAAAAAAAAAAATTAAAATACTAAAATGGCTATATCTCCTAAGCTAGGCGTCTGCGAGGGTCATTTTATGCACCAGAAAAAAAATTCAAAACCCAAAAATGGCTATATCTCCTAAACTAGGCGTCTGCGGGGGTCATTTTATGGACTAAAAAAAAAATTCAAAATACCAAAATGACTATATCTCCTAAACTAGGCGTCTGCGAGTGTCATTTAATGCACCAGAAAAAAAAATGAAAACACAAAAATCTCTGTATCTCCAAAACTAGGCGTCTGCGGGGGACATTTTATGCACCAGAAAAAAAAAATTCAAAACACAAAAATGGCTATATCTTCTAAATTAGGCGTCTGCGGGGGTAATTTTATGCACCAGAAAAAAAAAATTCAAAACACAAAAATGGCTATATCTCCTAAACTAGGCGTCTGCGGGGGTCATTTTATGCACCAGAAAAAAAAATTTTAAATACTAAAATGGCTTTGTCACGTAAATAAGGCGTCTGCGGGGGTCATTTTATGCACCAGACAAAAAAATGAAAACACAAAAATCTCTATATCTCCTAAACGAGGCATCTGCGAGGGTCATTTTATGCAACAGAAAAAAAAATTCAAAACTCAAAAATGGCTATATCTCCTAAACTATGCGTCTGCGGGGGTCATTTTATGCACCAGAAAAAAAGATGAAAACACAATAATCTCTATATCTCCTAAACTAGGCGTCTGCGAGGGTCATTTTATGCAACAGAAAAAAAAATTCAAAACACAAAAATGGCTATATCTCCTAAACTAGGCGTCTGCGGGGGTCGTTTACCCCAGAAAAAAAATCAAAACACTTAAATGGCTATATCTCCTTAACTAGGCGTCTGCGGGGGACATTTTATGCAGTGAAAAAAAAATCAAAATACTAAAATGGCTATATCTCCTAAACTAGGTGTCTGCGAGGTTCATTTTATGCACCAGAAAAAAAAATGAAAACACAAATATTTCTATATCACCTAAACTAGGCGTCTGCGAGGGTCATTTTATGCAACAGAGAAAAAAAAATTCAAAACACAAAAATGGCTATATCTAGTAAACTAGGCGTCTGCGGGGGTCATTTGACACAGAAAAAAAATCAAAACACTTAAATGGCTATATCTCCTTAACTAGGCGTCTGAGGGGGACATTTTATGCACCGAAAAAAAATTCAAAACACGTAAATGGCTATATCTCCTAAACGAGGCGTCTGCGGGGGTCATTTTATGCACCAAAAATCCAAAATACTAAAATGGCTATATCTCCTAAACTAGGCGTCAGCGGGGGTCATTTTAAGCACCAGAAAAAAAAAATTCAAAATACTAAAATGGCTATATCTCCTAAACTAGGCGTCTGCGGGGGTCGTTTTATGCACCAGAAAAAAAAAATTGAAAACACAAAAATGGCTATATCTCCTAAACTATGCGTCTGGGGGGGTCATTTTATGCACCAGAAAAAAAAATGAAAACACAAAAATCTCTATATCTCCTAAACGAGGCGTCTGCAAGGGTCATTTAATGCAACAGAAAAAAAAATTCAAAACTCAAAAATGGCTATGTCTCCTAAACTATGCGTCTGCGGGGGTCATTTTATGCACCAGAAAAAAAAATGAAAACACAAAAATCTCTACATCTCCTAAACTAGGCGTCTGCGAGGGTCATTTTATGCAACAGAAAAAAAAAATTCAAAACACAAAAATAGCTATATCTTCTAAATTAGGCGTCTGCGGGGGTAATTTTATGCACCAGAAAAAAAAAATTCGAAACACAAAAATGGCTATATCTCCTAAACTAGGCGTCTGCGGGGGTCATTTTATGCACCAGAAAAAAAAATTTTAAATACTAAAATGGCTTTGTCACCTAAATTAGGCGTCTGCGGGGTTCATTTTAAGCACCAGAAAAAAAATGAAAACACTAAAATCTCTATATCTCCTAAACGAGGCGTCTGTGAGGGTCATTTTATGCAACAGAAAAAAAAATTCAAAACTCAAAAATGGCTATATCTCCAAAACTAGGCGTCTGCGGGGGACATTTTATGCACCAGAAAAAAAAAATTAAAATACTAAAATGGCTATATCTCCTAAACTAGGCGTCTGTGAGGGTCATTTTATGCAACAGAAAGAAAAATTCAAAACTCAAAAATGGCTATATCTCCAAAACTAGGCGTCTGCGAGGGTCATTTTATGCACCAGAAAAAAAAAAATTCAAAACCCAAAAATGGCTATATCTCCTAAACTAGGCGTCTGCGGGGGTCATTTTATGGACTAGAAAAAAAAATTCAAAATACCAAAATGACTATATCTCCTAAACTAGGCGTCTGCGAGTGTCATTTTATGCACCAGAAAAAAAATGAAAACACAAAAATCTCTGTATCTCCAAAACTAGGCGTCTGCGGGGCACATTTTATGCACCAGAAAAAAAAAAATTAAAATACTAAAATGGCTATATCTCCTAAACTAGGCGTCTGCGAGGGTCATTTTATGCACCAGAAAAAAAAATTCAAAACACAAAAATGGCTATATCTTCTAAATTATGCGTCTGCGGGGGTAATTTTATGCACCAGAAAAAAAAAATTCAAAACACAAAAATGGCTATATCTCCTAAACTAGGCGTCTGCGGGGGTCATTTTATGCACCAGAAAAAAAAATTTTAAATACTAAAATGGCTTTGTCACGTAAATTAGGCGTCTGCGGGGGTCATTTTATGCACCAGACAAAAAAATGAAAACACAAAAATCTCTATATCTCCTAAACGAGGCGTCTGCGAGGGTCATTTTATGCAACAGAAAAAAAAATTCAAAACTCAAAAATGGCTATATCTCCTAAACTATGCGTCTGCGGGGGTCATTTTATGCACCAGAAAAAAAGATGAAAACACAATAATCTCTATATCTCCTAAACTAGGCGTCTGCGAGGGTCATTTTATGCAACAGAAAAAAAAAATTCAAAACACAAAAATGGCTATATCTCCTAAACTAGGCGTCTGCGGGGGTCATTTTATGCACCATAAAAAAAATAAATAAAAACACAAAAATCTCTATATCTCCTAAACTAGGCGTCTGCGGAGGTCATTTCATGCACCAGAAAAAAAAATTTCTAAATACTAAAATTGCTATATCTCTTAAACTAGGCGTCTGCGGGGGTCATTTTATGCACTAGAAAAAAAAAATTCAAAAAACTAAATCTCCTAAACTAGGCGTCTGCGGCGGTCATTTTATGCACCAGAAAAAAAATGAAAACACAAAAAACTCTATATCACCTAAACTAGGCGTCTGCGGGGTCAGATTATGCAAAAAAAAAAAAAACCAAAATACTAAAATGGCTGTATCTTCTAAACTAGGCGTCTGCGTGGGTCCTTTTATGCACCAGAAAAAAAAAATTCAAAAAACCTAAAAATTGACTGTATCTCCTAAACTAGGCGTCTGCGGCGGTCAAATTATGCACGTACAAATCAAAATACTAAAATGGCTATATCTCCTAAGCAAGGAGTCTGCGAAGGTCATTCTATGCAACAGAAAAAAAAATTTAAAACACAAAAATGGCTATATCTCCTAAACTATGCGTCTGCGGGGGTCATTTTATGCACCAGAAAAAAAATGAAAACACAAAAATCTCTATATCACCTAAACTAGGCGTCTTCGGGGCAAATTACGCAAAAGAAAAAAAAATCTAAATACTAAACTGGTTATATCTCCTAAACTAGGCGTCTGCGGGGGTCATTTTATGCACCAGAAAAAAAAAATTCAAAACGAAAAATGGCTATATCTGATAAACTAGGCGTCTGCAGGGGTCATTTTATGCACCAGAAAAAAAAAATTCAAAAACCAAAAATGGCTATATCTCCTAAACTATGCGTCTGCGGGGGTCATTTTATGCACCAGAAAAAAATGAAAACACAAAAATCTCTATATCTCCTGCGAAGGTCATTTTATGCAACAGAAAAAAAAATTTAAAACACAAAAATGGCTATATCTCCTCAACTATGCGTCTGCACCAGAAAAAAAATGAAAACACAAAAATCTCTGTATCTCCAAAACTAGGCGTCTGCGGGGGACATTTTATGCACCAGAAAAAAAAAATTAAAATACTAAAATGGCTATATCTCCTAAACTAGGCGTCTGCGAGGGTCATTTTATGCACCAGAAAAAAAAAATTCAAAACACAAAAATGGCTATATCTTCTAAATTAGGCGTCTGCGGGGGTAATTTTGTGCACCAGAAAAAAAAAATTCAAAACACAAAAATGGCTATATCTCCTAAACTAGACCCCCGCCATTTTATGCACCAGAAAAAAAAATTTTAAATACTAAAATGGCTTTGTCACGTAAATTAGGCGTCTGCGGGGGTCATTTTATGCACCAGAAAAAAAATGAAAACACAAAAATCTCTATATCACCTAAACTAGGCGTCTGCGAGGGTCATTTTATGCAACAGAAAAAAAAATTCAAAACTCAAAAATGGCTATATCTCCTAAACTATGCGTCTGCGGGGGTCATTTTATGCACCAGAAAAAAAGATGAAAACACTATAATCTCTATATCTCCTAAACTAGGCGTCTGCGGGGGTCATTTTATGCAACAGAAAAAAAAAAATTCAAAACACAAAAATGGCTATATCTCCTAAACTAGGCGTCTTCGGGGGTCATTTTATGCACCATAAAAAAAATAAATAAAAACACAAAAATCTCTATATCTCCTAAACTAGGCGTCTGCGGAGGTCATTTCATGCACCAGAAAAAAAAATTTCTAAATACTAAAATGGCTATATCTCTTAAACTAGGCGTCTGCGGGGGTCATTTTATGCACTAGAAAAAAAAAATTCAAAAAACCTAAATCTCCTAAACTAGGCGTCTGCGGCGGTCATTTTATGCACCAGAAAAAAAATTAAAACACAAAAAACTCTATATCACCTAAACTAGGCGTCTGCGGGGTCAGATTATGCAAAAGAAAAAAAAACCAAAATACTAAAATGGCTGTATCTTCTAAACTAGGCGTCTGCGTGGGTCCTTTTATGCACCAGAAAAAAAAAATTCAAAAAACCTAAAAATTGACTGTATCTCCTAAACTAGGCGTCTGCGGCGGTCAAATTATGCACGTACAAATCAAAATACTAAAATGGCTATATCTCCTAAGCAAGGAGTCTGCGAAGGTCATTTTATGCAGCAGAAAAAAAAATTTAAAACACAAAAATGGCTATATCTCCTAAACTATGCGTCTGCGGGGGTCATTTTATGCACCAGAAAAAAAATGAAAACACAAAAATCTCTATATCACCTAAACTAGGCGTCTTCGGGGCAAATTACGCAAAAGAAAAAAAAATCTAAATACTAAACTGGTTATATCTCCTAAACTAGGCGTCTGCGGGGGTCATTTTATGCACCAGAAAAAAAAAATTCAAAACGAAAAATGGCTATATCTGATAAACTAGGCGTCTGCAGGGGTCATTTTATGCACCAGAAAAAAAAAATTCAAAAACCAAAAATGGCTATATCTCCTAAACAATGCGTCTTCGGGGGTCATTTTATGCACCAGAAAAAAATGAAAACACAAAAATCTCTATATCTCCTGCGAAGGTCATTTTATGCAACAGAAAAAAAAATTTAAAACACAAAAATGGCTATATCTCCTAAACTATGCGTCTGCGGGGGTCATTTTATGCACCAGAAAAAAAATGAAAACACAAAAATCTCTATATCACCTAAACTGCGGGGCAAATTATGCAAAAGAAAAAAAAATCAAAATACTAAAATGGTTATATCTCCTAAACTAGTCGTCTGCGGGGGTCATTTTATGCACCAGAAAAAAAAGTTCAAAACCCAAAAATGGCTATATCTCCTAAACTGGTCGTCTGCGGGGGTCATTTTATGCACCAGAAAAAAAAATGAAAACACATAAATCTCTATATCTCTAAAACTAGGCGTCTGCGGGGGACATTTTATGCACCAGAAAAAAAAAATTCAAAACACGAAAATGGCTATATCTTCTAAATTAGGCGTCTGCGGGGGTAATTTTATGCAACAGAAAAAAAATATTCAAAACACAAAAATGGCTATATCTCCTAAACTAGGCGTCTGCGGGGGTCGTTTGCCCCAGAAAAAAAATCAAAACACTTAAATGGCTATATCTCCTTAACTAGGCGTCTGCGGGGGACATTTTATGCAGTGAAAAAAAAATCAAAATACTAAAATGGCTATATCTCCTAAACTATTTGTCTGCGAGGTTCATTTTATGCACCAGAAAAAAAAATGAAAACACAAAAATCTCTATATCTCCTGCGAAGGTCATTTTATGCAACAGAAAAAAAAATTCAAAACACAAAAATGGCTATATCTCCTAAACGAGGCGTCTGCGACTGTCATTTTATGCAACTGAAAAAAAAATTCAAAACTCAAAAATGGCTATATCTCCTAAACTATGCGTCTGCGGGGGTCATTTTATGCACCAGAAAAAAAGATGAAAACACAATAATCTCTATATCTCCTAAACTAGGCGTCTGCGAGGGTCATTTTATGCAACAGAAAAAAAATATTCAAAACACAAAAATGGCTATATCTCCTAAACTAGGCGTCTGCGGGGGTCGTTTGCCCCAGAAAAAAAATCAAAACACTTAAATGGCTATATCTCCTTAACTAGGCGTCTGCGGGGGACATTTTATGCAGTGAAAAAAAAATCAAAATACTAAAATGGCTATATCTCCTAAACTATTTGTCTGCGAGGTTCATTTTATGCACCAGAAAAAAAAATGAAAACACAAATATTTCTATATCACCTAAACTAGGCGTCTGCGAGGGTCATTTTATGCAACAGAAAAAAAAAAATTCAAAACACAAAAATGGCTATATCTCCTAAACTAGGCGTCTGCGGGGGTCATTTGCCACAGAAAAAAAATCAAAACACTTAAATGGCTATATCTCCTTAACTAGGCGTCTGAGGGGGACATTTTATGCACCGAAAAAAAATTCAAAACACGTAAATGGCTATATCTCCTAAACGAGGCGTCTGCGGGGGTCATTTTATGCACCAAAAATCCAAAATACTAAAATGGCTATAACTCCTAAACTAGGCGTCAGCGGGGGTCATTTTATGCACCAGAAAAAAAAAATTCAAAATACTAAAATGGCTATATCTCCTAAACTAGGCGTCTGCAGGGGTCATTTTATGCACTAGAAAAAAAAAATTCAAAAAACCTAAAAATTTACTGTTACGCGTCTGCGGCGGTCAAATTATGCACCTAAAAATCTAAATACTAAAATGGCTATATCTCCTAAACTATTTGTCTGCGAGGTTCATTTTATGCACCAGAAAAAAAAATGAAAACACAAATATTTCTATATCACCTAAACTAGGCGTCTGCGAGGGTCATTTTATGCAACAGAAAAAAAAAAATTCAAAACACAAAAATGGCTATATCTCCTAAACTAGGCGTCTGCGGGGGTCATTTGCCACAGAAAAAAAATCAAAACACTTAAATGGCTATATCTCCTTAACTAGGCGTCTGAGGGGGACATTTTATGCACCGAAAAAAAATTCAAAACACGTAAATGGCTATATCTCCTAAACGAGGCGTCTGCGGGGGTCATTTTATGCACCAAAAATCCAAAACACTAAAATGGCTATACCTCGTAAACTATGCGTCTGGGGGGGTCATTTTGTGCACCAGAAAAAAAAATTAAAACACAAAAATCTCTATATCTCCTAAACGAGGCGTCTGCAAGGGTCATTTTATGCAACAGAAAAAAAAATTCAAAACTCAAAAATGGCTATATCTCCTAAACTATGCGTCTGCGGGGGTCATTTTATGCACCAGAAAAAAAAATGAAAACACAAAAATCTCTATATCTCCTAAACTAGGCGTCTGCGAGGGTCATTTTATGCAACAGAAAAAAAAAATTCAAAACACAAAAATAGCTATATGTCCTAAACTAGGCGTCTGCGGGGGTCATTTTATGCACCATAAAAAAAATAAATAAAAACACAAAAATCTCTATATCTCCTAAACTAGGCGTCTGCGGGGGTCATTTTATGCACCAGAAAAAAAAAATTCAAAAAACCTAAAAATTGACTGTATCTCCTTAACTAGGCGTCTGCGGCGGTCAAATTATGCACTAGAAAAAAAAAATCAAAATACTAAAATGGCTATATCTCCTAAACTAGGAGTCTGCGAGGTTCATTTTATGCACCAAAAAAAAAACATTCAAAACACTAAAATGGCTATACCTTGTAAACTATGCGTCAGCAGGGGGTCATATTATGCTCCAGAAAAAAAAATTTCAAAACGCTAAAATAGCTACATCTCCTGAACTAGCCCCTCAGACGCCTAGTTCAGGAGATGTAGCTATTTTAGCGTTTTGAAATTTTTTAGCAACGCAGACGCATAGTTTAGGAGATATAGCCATTTCAGTGTTTTCAATTTTTTTTTTCTGGTGCATAAAATGACCCCCGCAGACGCATAGTTTACGAGGTATAGCCATTTTAGTGTTTTGAATGTTATATCTCCTAAACTAGGCGTCTGCGGCGGTCAAATTATGCACCAGAAAAAAAAATCAAAATACTAAAATGGCTATATCACCTAAACTAGGAGTGTGCGAGGGTCATTCTATACACCAGAAAAAAAAAAACACAAAAATCTCTATATCACCTAAACTAGGCGCCTGCGTGGTCAAATTATGCAAAAGAAAAAAAAATCAAAATACTAAAATGGCTATATCTCTTAAACTAGGCGTCTGCGGGGGTCATTTTATGCACCAGAAAAAAAAATCAAAATACTAAAATGGCTATATCTCCTAAACTAGGCGTCTGCGGCGGTCAAACTATGCACCTAAAAATCAAAATACTAAAACGGCTATATCTCCTAAACTAGGAGTCTGCGAGGGTCATTTTATGCACCAGAAAAAAAAATTGAAAACACTGAAATGGCTATATCCCCTAAACTATGCGTCTGCGGGGGTCATTTTATGCACCAGAAAAAAACATGAAAACACAAAAATCTCTATATCTCCTACACTAGGCGTCTGCGAGGGTCATTTTATGCACCAGAAAAAAAATAGAAACACAAAAATCTCCCTATCTCCTAAACTAGGCGTCTGCGGGGGTCATTTTATGCACCAGAAAAAAAATAGAAACACAAAAATCTCCCTATCTCCTAAACTAGGCGTCTGCGGGGGTCATTTTATGCACCAGAAAAAAAAAATTCAAAAAACCTAAAAATTTACTGTATCTCCTTAACTAGGCGTCTGCGGCGGTCAAATTATGCACCAGAAAAAAAAATCAAAATACTAAAATGGCTATATCTCCTAAACTAGGCGTCTGCGGGGTCATATTACGCAAAAGAAAAAAATATCAAAATACTTACATGGCTATATCTCCTAAACTAGGCGTCTGCGGGGGTCATTTTATGCACCAAAAATCCAAAACACTAAAATGGCTATATCTCCTAAACTAGGCGTCTGCGGGGGTCATTTTACGCACCAGAAAAAAAAAATTCAAAAAACCTAAAAATTGACTGTATCCCCTAAACTAGGCGTCTTCGGCGGTCAAATTATGCACCTAAAAATCAAAATACTAAAATGGCTATATCTCCTAAACTAGGAGTCTGCGAGGGTCATTTTATGCACCAGAAAAAAAATTCAAAGCACAAAAATGGCTATATCTCCTAAACTAGGCGTCTGCAGAAAAAAAAAATTTTAAATACTAAAATGGCTACATCACCTAAACTAGGCGTCTGCGGGGGTCATTTTATGCACCAGAAAAAAACATGAAAACACAAAAATCTCTATATCTCCTACACTAGGCGTCTGCGAGGGTCATTTTATGCACCAGAAAAAAAATAGAAACACAAAAATCTCCCTATCTCCTAAACTAGGCGTCTGCGGGGGTCATTTTATGCACCAGAAAAAAAATAGAAACACAAAAATCTCCCTATCTCCTAAACAAGGCGTCTGCGGGGTTCATTTTATGCACCAAAAAAAAAAAATTCAAAAAACCTAAAAATTGACTGTATCTCCTTAACTAGGCGTCTGCGGCGGTCAAATTATGCACCAGAAAAAAAAATCAAAATACTAAAATGGCTATATCTCCTAAACTAGGCGTCTGCGGGGTCAAATTACGCAAAAGAAAAAAATATCAAAATACTTAAATGGCTATATCTCCTAAACTAGGCGTCTGCGGGGGTCATTTTATGCACCAAAAATCCAAAACACTAAACTGGCTATATCTCCTAAACTAGGCGTCTGCGGGGGTCATTTTACGCACCAGAAAAAAAAAATTCAAAAAACACAAAAATTGACTGTATCTCCTAAACTAGGCGTCTGCGGCGGTCAAATTATGCACCTAAAAATCAAAATACTAAAATGGCTATATCTCCTAAACTAGGAGTCTGCGAGGGTCATTTTATGCACCAGAAAAAAAATTCAAAACACAAAAATGGCTATATCTCCTAAACTCTCCGACTGCGGGGGACATTTTATGCACCAGAAAAAAAAATCAAAATACTAAAATGCCTATATCTCCTAAACTAGAAATCTGCGAGGGTCATTTTATGCACCAGAAAAAAAAAATTCAAAACACAAAAATGGCTATATCTCCTAAACTAGGCGTCTGCGGGGGTCGTTTGCCCCAGAAAAAAAATCAAAACACTTAAATGGCTATATCTCCTTAACTAGGCGTCTGAGGGGGACATTTTATGCACCGAAAAAAAATTCAAAACACGTAAATGGCTATATCTCCTAAACGAGGCGTCTGCGGGGGTCATTTTATGCACCAAAAATCCAAAATACTAAAATGGCTATATCTCCTAAACTAGGCGTCAGCGGGGGTCATTTTATGCACCAGAAAAAAAAAATTCAAAATACTAAAATGGCTATATCTCCTAAACTAGGCGTCTGCAGGGGTCATTTTATGCACTAGAAAAAAAAAATTCAAAAACCTAAAAATTTAGTGTATCTCCTAAACTAGGCGTCTGCGGCGGTCAAATAATGCACCTAAAAATCTAAATACTAAAATGGCTATATCTCCTAAACTAGGAGTCTGCGAGGTTCATTTTATGCACCAAAAAAAAAACATTCAAAACACTAAAATGGCTATACCTTGTAAACTATGCGTCAGCGGGGGGTCATATTATGCTCCAGAAAAAAAAATTTCAAAACGCTAAAATAGCTACATCTCCTGAACTAGCCCCTCAGACGCCTAGTTCAGCAGATGTAGCTATTTTAGCGTTTTGAAATTTTTTAGGCCCGCAGACGCATAGTTTAGGAGATATAGCCATTTCAGTGTTCTCAATTTTTTTTTTCTGGTGCATAAAATGACCCCCGCAGACGCATAGTTTACGAGGTATAGCCATTTTAGTGTTTTGAATGTTATATCTCCTAAACTAGGCGTCTGCGGCGGTCAAATTATGCACCAGAAAAAAAAATCAAAATACTAAAATGGCTATATCACCTAAACTAGGAGTGTGCGAGGGTCATTCTATACACCAGAAAAAAAAAAAACACAAAAATCTCTATATCACCTAAACTAGGCGTCTGCGTGGTCAAATTATGCAAAAGAAAAAAAAATCAAAATACTAAAATGGCTATATCTCCTAAACTAGGAGTCTGCGAGGGTCATTTTACGCACCAGAAAAAAAATTCAAAACACAAAAATGGCTATATCTCCTAAACTGTCCGTCTGCGGGGGACATTTTATGCACCAGAAAAAAAAATCAAAATACTAAAATGCCTACATCTCCTAAACTAGAAGTCTGCGAGGGTCATTTTATGCACCAGAAAAAAAAAATTCAAAACACAAAAATAGCTATATCTCCTAAATTAGGCGTCTGCGGGGGTCATTTTGTGCACCAGAAAAAAAAATTCAAAAAACCTAAAAATTGACTGTATCTCCTAAACTAGGCGTCTGCGGCGGTCAAATTATGCACCTAAAAATCAAAATACTAAAATGGCTATATCTCCTAAACTAGGAGTCTGCGAAGGTCATTTTATGCACCAGAAAAAAAAAATTCAAAACACAAAAATGGCTATATCTCCTAAACTATGGGTCTGCGGGGGACATTTTATGCACCAAAAAAAAAAAATCAAAATACTAAAATGGCTATATCTCCTAAACTAGGAGTCTGCGAGGGTCATTTATGCCCCAGAAAAAAAATTCAAAATACTAAAACGGCTTAGTCGCCTAAACTAGGCGTCTGCGGGGTCAAACTATGCACCATAAAAAGAAATCAAAACACAAAAATGGCTATATCTCCTAAACTAGGCGTCTGCGGGGGTCATTTTATGCACCAGAAAAAAAAATTCAAAATACTAAAATGGCTTATCTCTTAAACTAGTGGTCTGCGGGGGTCGTTTTATGCATCAGAAAAAAGAAATCCAAAATACTAAAACGGCGATATCTCCTAAACTAGCCGTCTGCGTGAGTCATTTTATGCACCAGAAAAAAAAAATTCAAAACACAAAAATGGCTATATCTCCTAAACTAGGCGTCTGCGGGGGTCATTTTATGCACCAGAAAAAAAAATTCAAAAAACCTAAAAATTGACTGTATCTCCTAAACTAGGCGTCTGCGACGGTCAAATTATGCACCTAAAAATCAAAATACTAAAATGGCTATATCTCCTAAACTAGGAGTCTGCGAGTGTCATTTTATGCACCAGAAAAAAAAATTCAAAACACGAAAATGGCTATATCTTCTAAACTAGGCGTCTGCGGGGGTTACTTTATGCACCAGAAAAACAAAAAATCAAAACACAAACATGGCTATATCTCCTTAACTAGGCGTCTGCGGCGGTCAAATTATGCACCAGAAAAAAAAAATCAAAATACTAAAATGGCTATATCTCCTAAACTAGGCGTCTGCGGGGTCAAATTACGCAAAAGAAAAAAATATCAAAATACTTAAATGGCTATATCTCCTAAACTAGGCGTCTGCGGGGGTCATTTTGTGCACCAGAAAAAAAAATAAAAATACTAAAATGGCTATATCTCCTAAACTAGGCCTCTGCGAGGGTCATTTTATGCACCAGAAAAAAAAATCAAAACACTTAAATGGCTTTATCTCCAAAACTAGGCGTCTGCGGGGATCATTTTATGCACCAGAAAAAAAAATCAAAACACTTAAATGGCTATATCTCCAAAAATGGGCGTCTGCGGGAGTCATTTTATGCACCAGAAAAAAAAAATTCTAGATACTAAAATGGCTATATCTTCTAAACTAGGGTCTGCGGGGGTCAATTTATGAACCAGAAAAAAAAAAATCAAAACACAAAAATGGCTATATCTCCTAAACTGGGTCTCTGCGAGCGTCATTTTATGCACCAGAAAAAAAATAATAAAAACACTTAAATGCCTATATCTCCAAAACTAGGCGACAGCGGGGGTCATTTTATGCACCAGAAAAAAAAAATTCTAAAAACTAAAATGGCAATATCTCCTAAAGTAGGCGTCTGCGGGGATCATTTTATGCACCAGAAAAAAAAATTCAAAATACTAAAATGGCTAAATCTTCTAAGCTAGGCGTCTGCGGGGTCAAATTATGCACAAGAAAAAAAAAATCAAAATACTAAACGGATATATCTCCAAAACTAGGCGCCAGCGGAGGTCATTTTATGCACCAGAAAAAAAAAACTTCTAAATACTAAAATGGCTATATCTCCTAAACTGGGTCTCTGGGAGGGTCATTTTATGCACCAGAAAAAAAAAATTAAAACACTTAAATGGCTATATCTCCAAAACTAGGCGTCTGCGGGGATCATTTTATGCACCAGAAAAAAAATCAAAACACTTAAATGGCTATATCTCCAAAAATAGGCGTCTGCGGGAGTCATTTTATGCACCAAAAATCCAAAATACTAAAATGGCTATATTCCTACACTAGGGGTCTGCAGGGGTCAATTTATGCACCAAAAATCCAAAATACTAAAATGGCTATATCTCTTAAACTAGGCGTCTGCGAGGGTCATTTTATGCTCCAGAAACAAAAATTCTAAATACTAAAATAGCTATATCTCCTAAACTAGGCGTCTGCGAGGGTCATTTTTAGCACCAAAAATCCAAAATACTAATATGGCTATATCTCCTAAACTAGGCGTTTGCGGGGGTCATTTTAAGCACCAAAAATCCAAAATACTAAAAAGGCTAAATCTCCTAAACTAGGCGTCTGCGGGGTCAAATTACGCACCAGAAAAAAAAAACAAAATACTAAAACGGATATATCTCATTAACTAGTGGTCTGCGGGGTTAATTTTATGCACCAAAAATACAAAGTACCAAAATGGCTATATCTCCTAAACTAGGCGTCTTCGGGGGTCATTTTATGCACAAGAAAAAAAAGATTCATAATACTAAAATGGCTATATCTCCTAAACTAGGCGTCTGCCGGGTCAAATTATGCACCAGAAAAAAAAATCAAAATACTAAAACGGATATATCTCCTAAACTAGGCGTCTGCGATTGTCATTTTATGCAACAGAAAAAAAATCAAAACACTTAAATGGATATATCTCCTAAACTAGGCGTCCGCGGGGGTCATTTTATGCCCCAGAAAAAAAATCCAAATACTAAAATGGTTATATCTCCTAAACTAGGCGTTTGAGGGGTCATTTTATGCTCCAGAAAAAAAAATCAAAACACTTAAATGGCTATATCTCCTAAACTATTCGTCTGCGGGGGTCAATTTATGTCCCAGAAAAAAAAAATTCAAAATTCAGAAATGGCTAAATCTCCTAAGCTATGCGTCTGCTTGGTCAAATTATGCACCAGAAAAAAAAATCAAATTGCTAAAACGGATATATCTCCTAAACTAGGGTCTGCGGGGTTCATTTTATGCACCAGGAAAAAAAATTCAAAATACGAAAATGGATATATCTCCTAAACTAGGCGTCTGCGGGGGTCAATTTAAAAACCAGAAAAAAAAAATTCAAAACACAAAAATGGCTATATCTCCTAAACTGGGCGTCTGCGATTGTCATTTTATGCAACAGAAAAAAAATCAAAACACTTAAATGGCCGTATCTCCAAAACTAGGCCTCTGCAAGGGTCATTTTATGCACCAGAAAATAAAATCAAAACACTTAAATGGCTATATCTCTAAAACTAGGCGTCTGCGGGGGTCATATTATGCACAGGAAAAAAAAAATTCTAAATGCTAAAATGGCTATACTTCCTAAACTAGTCGTCTGCGCGGGTGTTTTTATGCACCAGAAAAAAAAATTCAAAATACTAAAATGGGTAAATCTTCTAAGCTAGGCGTCTGCGGGGTCAAATTATGCACCAGAAAAAAAAATCAAAATACTAAAACGGATATATCTCCTAAACTAGGGTCTGTGGGGTTCATTTTATGCACCAGAAAAAAAATTCGCGATACTAAAATGGCTATATCTCCTAAACTAGGCCTCTGCGAGGGTCATTTTATGCACCAGAAAAAAAAAATCAAAACACTTAAATGGCTATATCTCCAAAACTAGGCGTCTGCGGGGATCATTTTATGCACCAGAAAACAAAATCAAAACACTTAAATGGCAATATCTCCAAAAATTGGCGCCTGCGGGAGTCATTTTATGCACCAGAAAAAAACATGAAAACACAAAAATCTCTATATCTCCTACACTAGGCGTCTGCGAGTGTCATTTTATGCACCAGAAAAAAAATAGAAACACAAAAATCTCCCTATCTCCTAAACTAGGCGTCTGCGGGGGTCATTTTATGCACCAGAAAAAAAATAGAAACACAAAAATCTCCCTATCTCCTAAACTAGGCGTCTGCGGGGGTCATTTTATGCACCAGAAAAAAAAAATTCAAAAAACCTAAAAATTGACTGTATCTCCTTAACTAGGCGTCTGCGGCGGTCAAATTATGCACCAGAAAAAAAAATCAAAATACTAAAATGGCTATATCTCCTAAACTAGGCGTCTGCGGGGTAAAATTACGCAAAAGAAAAAAGTATCAAAATACTTAAATGGCTATATCTCCTAAACTAGGCGTCTGCGGGGGTCATTTTATGCACCAAAAACCCAAAACACTAAAATGGCTATATCTCCTAAACTAGGCGTCTGCGGGGGTCATTTTACGCACCAGAAAAAAAAAATTCAAAAAACCTAAAAATTGACTGTATCTCCTAAACTAGGCGTCTGCGGCGGTCAAATTATGCACCTAAAAATCAAAATACTAAAATGGCTATATCTCCTAAACTAGGAGTCTGCGAGGGTCATTTTATGCACCAGAAAAAAAATTCAAAGCACAAAAATGGCTATATCTCCTAAACTAGGCGTCTGCAGAAAAAAAAAATTTTAAATACTAAAATGGCTACATCACCTAAACTAGGCGTCTGCGGGGGTCATTTTATGCACCAGAAAAAAACATGAAAACACAAAAATCTCTATATCTCCTACACTAGGCGTCTGCGAGGGTCATTTTATGCACCAGAAAGAAAATAGAAACACAAAAATCTCCCTATCTCCTAAACTAGGCGTCTGCGGGGGTCATTTTATGCACCAGAAAAAAAAAATTCAAAAAACCTAAAAATTGACTGTATCTCCTTAACTAGGCGTCTGCGGCGGTCAAATTATGCACCAGGAAAAAAAAATCAAAATACTAAAATGGCTATATCTCCTAAACTAGGCGTCTGCGGGGTCAAATTACGCAAATGAAAAAAATATCAAAATACTTAAATGGCTGTATCTCCTAAACTAGGCGTCTGCGGGGGTCATTTTATGCACCAAAAATCCAAAACACTAAAATGGCTATATCTCCCAAACTAGGCGTCTGTGGCGGTCAAATTATGCACCTAAAAATCAAAATACTAAAATGGCTATATCTCCTAAACTAGGAGTCTGCGAGGGTCATTTTATGCACCAGAAAAAAAATTCAAAACACAAAAATGGCTATATCTCCTAAACTATCCGTCTGTGGGGGACATTTTATGCACCAGAAAAAAAAATCAAAATACTAAAATGCCTATATCTCCTAAACTAGAAGTCTGCGAGGGTCATTTTATGCACCAGAAAAAAAAAATTCAAAACACAAAAATGGCTATATCTCCTAAACTATGCGTCTGCGGGAGTCATTTTATGCACCAGAAAAAAAATCCAAATACTAAAATGGTTATATCTCCTAAACTAGGCGTTTTAGGGGTCATTTTATGCCCCAGAAAAAAAAATAAAAATACTGAAATGGCTATATCTCCTAAACTAGGCCTCTGCGATGGTCATTTTATGCACCAGAAAAAAAAATCATAACACTTAAATGGCTATATCTCCTAAACTATTCGTCTGCGAAGGTCAATTTATGTCCCAGAAAAAAAAAATTCAAAATTCAGAAATGGCTAAATCTCCTAAGCTAGGCGTCGGCTTGGTCAAATTATGCACCAGAAAAAAAAATCAAATTGCTAAAACGGATATATCTCCTAAACTAGGGTCTGCGGGGTTCATTTTATGCACCAGAAAAAAAAATTCAAAATACGAAAATGGATATATCTCCTAAACTAGGCGCCTGCGGGAGTCATATTATGCACCAGAAAAAAAAAATTCAAAACACAAAAATGGCTATATCTCCTAAACTGGGAGTCTGCGAGGGTCATTTTATGCACCAGAAAAAAAAAATACTAAATTGGCTATATCTCCGAAACTGGGCCTCTGCGACGGTCATTTTAGGCACCAGAAAAAAATATCAAAACACTGAAATGGCCATATTTCCAAAACTAGGCCTCTGCGAGGGTCATTTTTAGAACCAGAAAATAAAATCAAAACACTTAAATGGCTATATCTCTAAAACTAGGCGTCTGCGGGGGTCATATTATGCACCAGAAAAAAAAAATTCTAGTTACTAAAATGGCTATATCTCCTAAGCTAGGCGTCTGCGAGGGTCATTTTACGCACCAAAAATCCAAAATACTAAAATGGCTATATTCCTACACTAGGGGTCTGCAGGGGTCAATTTATGCACCAAAAATCCAAAATACTAAAATGGCTATATCTCTTAAACTAGGCGCCTGCGAGGGTCATTTTATGCTCCAGAAAAAAAAATTCTAAATACTAAAATAGTTATATCTCCTAAACTAGGCGTCTGCGGGCGTCATTTTTAGCACCAAAAATCCAAAATACTAAAATGGCTATATCTCTTAAACTAGGCGTCTGCGAGGGTCATTTTATGCTCCAGAAAAAAAAATTCTAAATACTAAAATAGCTATATCTCCTAAACTAGGCGTCTGCGGGGGTCATTTTTAGCACCAAAAATCCAAAATACTAAAATGGCTATATCTCCTAAACTAGGCGTCTGCGGGGGTCAATTTATGTCCCAGAAAAAAAAAATTCAAAATTCAGAAATGGTTAAATCTCCTAAGCTATGCGTCTGCTTGGTCAAATTATGCACCAGAAAAAAAAAATCAAATTGCTAAAACGGATATATCTCCTAAACTAGGGTCAGCGGGGTTCATTTTATGCACCAGGAAAAAAAATTCAAAATACGAAAATGGATATATCTCCTAAACTAGGCGTCTGCGGGGGTCAATTTAAAAACCAGAAAAAAAAAATTCAAAACACAAAAATGGCTATATCTCCTAAACTGGGCGTCTGCGAGAGTCATTTTATGCACCAGAAAACAAAAATACTAAAATGGCTATATCTCCGAAACTTGGCCTCTGCGAGGGTCATTTTAGACACCAGAAAAAAAAAATCAAAACACTTAAATGGCCGTATCTCCAAAACTAGGCCTCTGCGAGGGTCATGTTATGCACCAGAAAAAAAAAATTCTAAATACTAAAATGGCTATACTTCCAAAACTAGTCGTCTGCGCGGGTGTTTTTATGCACCAGAAAAAAAAATTCAAAATACTAAAATGGGTAAATCTTCTAAGCTAGGCGTCTGCGGGGTCAAATTATGCACCAGAAAAAAAAATCAAAATACTAAAACGGATATATCTCCTAAACTAGGGTCTGTGGGGTTCATTTTATGCACCAGAAAAAAAATTCGCGATACTAAAATGGCTATATCTACTAAACTAGGCGTCTGCGGGGGTCAATTTATGCACCAGAAAAAAAAAATTAAAATACTAAAATGGCTATATCTCCTAAACTAGGCCTCTGCGAGGGTCATTTTATGCACCAGAAAAAAAAATCAAAACACTTAAATGGATGTATTTCCTAAACTATTCGTCTGCGGGGGCCAATTTATGTACCAGAAAGAAAAAAATTCAAAATCAAAACACAAAATGGCTATATCTCCTAAACTGGTCGTCTGCGGGGGTCATTTTATGCACCAGAAAAAAAAATAAAAATACCAAAATGGCTATATCTCCTAAACAAGGCCTCTGCGAGGGTCATTTTATGCACCAGAAAAAAAAAATCAAAACACTTAAATGGCTATATCTCCTAAAATATTCGTCTGCGGGGGTTAATTTATGTACCAGAAAAAAAAAATTCAAAATCAAAACACAAAAATGGCTATATCTCCTGAACTGGGCGTCTGCGGGGGTCATTTTTAGCACCAAAAATCCAAAATACTAAAATGGCTATATCTCCTAAACTAGGCGTCTGCGGGGGTCATTTTAAGCACCAAAAATCCAAAATACTAAAAAGGCTAAATCTCCTAAGCTAGGCGTCTGCGGGGTCAAATTACGCACCAGAAAAAAAAACAAAATACTAAAACGGATATATCTCATTAACTAGTGGTCTGCGGGGGTCATTTTATGCACCAAAAATCCAAAATACTAAAATGGTTATATCTCCTAAACTAGTCGTCTGCGGGGGTTATTTTATGCACCAAAAACCCAAAATACTAAAATGGCTATATCTCCTAAACAAGTCGTCTGCGGGGTTCATTTTATGCCCCAGAAAAATCAAATTCAAAATACTAAAACGGCTAAATCTCCTAAACTAGGCGTCTGCCGGGTCAAATTATGCACCAGAAAAAAAAATCAAAATACTAAAACGGATATATCTCCTAAACTAGGCGTCCGCGGCGGTCATTTTATGCCCCAGAAAAAAAATCCAAATACTAAAATGGTTATATCTCCTAAACTAGGCGTTTGAGGGGTCATTTTATGTCCCAGAAAAAAAAATAAAAATACTGAAATGGCTATATCTCCTAAACTAGGCCTCTGCGATGGTCATTTTATGCACCAGAAAAAAAAATCAAAACACTTAAATGGCTATATCTCCTAAACTATTCGTCTGCGGGGGTCAATTTATGTCCCAGAAAAAAAAAATTCAAAATTCAGAAATGGCTAAATCTCCTAAGCTATGCGTCTGCTTGGTCAAATTATGCACCAGAAAAAAAAAATCAAAATACTAAAATGGCTATATCTCCTAAACTAGGCGTCTGCGGGGTCAAATTACGCAAATGAAAAAAATATCAAAATACTTAAATGGCTATATCTCCTAAACTAGGCGTCTGCGGGGGTCATTTTATGCACCAAAAATCCAAAACACTAAAATGGCTATATCTCCCAAACTAGGCGTCTGTGGCGGTCAAATTATGCACCTAAAAATCAAAATACTAAAATGGCTATATCTCCTAAACTAGGAGTCTGCGAGGGTCATTTTATGCACCAGAAAAAAAATTCAAAACACAAAAATGGCTATATCTCCTAAACTATCCGTCTGCGGGGGACATTTTATGCACCAGAAAAAAAAATCAAAATACTAAAATGCCTATATCTCCTAAACTAGAAGTCTGCGAGGGTCATTTTATGCACCAGAAAAAAAAAATTCAAAACACAAAAATGGCTATATCTCCTAAACTATGCGTCTGCGGGAGTCATTTTATGCACCAGAAAAAAAATCCAAATACTAAAATGGTTATATCTCCTAAACTAGGCGTTTTAGGGGTCATTTTATGCCCCAGAAAAAAAAATAAAAATACTGAAATGGCTATATCTCCTAAACTAGGCCTCTGCGATGGTCATTTTATGCACCAGAAAAAAAAATCATAACACTTAAATGGCTATATCTCCTAAACTATTCGTCTGCGGGGGTCAATTTATGTCCCAGAAAAAAAAAATTCAAAATTCAGAAATGGCTAAATCTCCTAAGCTAGGCGTCGGCTTGGTCAAATTATGCACCAGAAAAAAAAATCAAATTGCTAAAACGGATATATCTCCTAAACTAGGGTCTGCGGGGTTCATTTTATGCACCAGAAAAAAAAATTCAAAATACGAAAATGGATATATCTCCTAAACTAGGCGCCTGCGGGAGTCATATTATGCACCAGAAAAAAAAAATTCAAAACACAAAAATGGCTATATCTCCTAAACTGGGAGTCTGCGAGGGTCATTTTATGCACCAGAAAAAAAAAATACTAAATTGGCTATATCTCCGAAACTGGGCCTCTGCGACGGTCATTTTAGGCACCAGAAAAAAAATATCAAAACACTGAAATGGCCATATTTCCAAAACTAGGCCTCTGCGAGGGTCATTTTTAGAACCAGAAAATAAAATCAAAACACTTAAATGGCTATATCTCTAAAACTAGGCGTCTGCGGGGGTCATATTATGCACCAGAAAAAAAAAATTCTAGTTACTAAAATGGCTATATCTCCTAAGCTAGGCGTCTGCGGGGGTCATTTTACGCACCAAAAATCCAAAATACTAAAATGGCTATATTCCTACACTAGGGGTCTGCAGGGGTCAATTTATGCACCAAAAATCCAAAATACTAAAATGGCTATATCTCTTAAACTAGGCGCCTGCGAGGGTCATTTTATGCTCCAGAAAAAAAAATTCTAAATACTAAAATAGTTATAACTCCTAAACTAGGCGTCTGCGGGCGTCATTTTTAGCACCAAAAATCCAAAATACTAAAATGGCTATATCTCTTAAACTAGGCGTCTGCGAGGGTCATTTTATGCTCCAGAAAAAAAAATTCTAAATACTAAAATAGCTATATCTCCTAAACTAGGCGTCTGCGGGGGTCATTTTTAGCACCAAAAATCCAAAATACTAAAATGGCTATATCTCCTAAACTAGGCGTCTGCGGGGGTCAATTTATGTCCCAGAAAAAAAAAATTCAAAATTCAGAAATGGTTAAATCTCCTAAGCTATGCGTCTGCTTGGTCAAATTATGCACCAGAAAAAAAAAATCAAATTGCTAAAACGGATATATCTCCTAAACTAGGGTCAGCGGGGTTCATTTTATGCACCAGGAAAAAAAATTCAAAATACGAAAATGGATATATCTCCTAAACTAGGCGTCTGCGGGGGTCAATTTAAAAACCAGAAAAAAAAAATTCAAAACACAAAAATGGCTATACTTCCAAAACTAGTCGTCTGCGCGGGTGTTTTTATGCACCAGAAAAAAAAATTCAAAATACTAAAATGGGTAAATCTTCTAAGCTAGGCGTCTGCGGGGTCAAATTATGCACCAGAAAAAAAAATCAAAATACTAAAACGGATATATCTCCTAAACTAGGGTCTGTGGGGTTCATTTTATGCACCAGAAAAAAAATTCGCGATACTAAAATGGCTATATCTACTAAACTAGGCGTCTGCGGGGGTCAATTTATGCACCAGAAAAAAAAAATTAAAATACTAAAATGGCTATATCTCCTAAACTAGGCCTCTGCGAGGGTCATTTTATGCACCAGAAAAAAAAATCAAAACACTTAAATGGATGTATTTCCTAAACTATTCGTCTGCGGGGGCCAATTTATGTACCAGAAAGAAAAAAATTCAAAATCAAAACACAAAATGGCTATATCTCCTAAACTGGTCGTCTGCGGGGGTCATTTTATGCACCAGAAAAAAAAATAAAAATACCAAAATGGCTATATCTCCTAAACAAGGCCTCTGCGAGGGTCATTTTATGCACCAGAAAAAAAAAATCAAAACACTTAAATGGCTATATCTCCTAAAATATTCGTCTGCGGGGGTTAATTTATGTACCAGAAAAAAAAAATTCAAAATCAAAACACAAAAATGGCTATATCTCCTGAACTGGGCGTCTGCGGGGGTCATTTTTAGCACCAAAAATCCAAAATACTAAAATGGCTATATCTCCTAAACTAGGCGTCTGCGGGGGTCATTTTAAGCACCAAAAATCCAAAATACTAAAAAGGCTAAATCTCCTAAGCTAGGCGTCTGCGGGGTCAAATTACGCACCAGAAAAAAAAACAAAATACTAAAACGGATATATCTCATTAACTAGTGGTCTGCGGGGGTCATTTTATGCACCAAAAATCCAAAATACTAAAATGGTTATATCTCCTAAACTAGTCGTCTGCGGGGGTTATTTTATGCACCAAAAACCCAAAATACTAAAATGGCTATATCTCCTAAACAAGTCGTCTGCGGGGTTCATTTTATGCCCCAGAAAAATCAAATTCAAAATACTAAAACGGCTAAATCTCCTAAACTAGGCGTCTGCCGGGTCAAATTATGCACCAGAAAAAAAAATCAAAATACTAAAACGGATATATCTCCTAAACTAGGCGTCCGCGGCGGTCATTTTATGCCCCAGAAAAAAAATCCAAATACTAAAATGGTTATATCTCCTAAACTAGGCGTTTGAGGGGTCATTTTATGTCCCAGAAAAAAAAATAAAAATACTGAAATGGCTATATCTCCTAAACTAGGCCTCTGCGATGGTAATTTTATGCACCAGAAAAAAAAATCAAAACACTTAAATGGCTATATCGCCTAAACTATTCGTCTGCGGGGGTCAATTTATGTCCCAGAAAAAAAAAATTCAAAATTCAGAAATGGCTAAATCTCCTAAGCTATGCGTCTGCTTGGTCAAATTATGCACCAGAAAAAAAAAATCAAATTGCTAAAACGGATATATCTCCTAAACTAGGGTCTGCGGGGTTCATTTTATGCACCAGGAAAAAAAATTCAAAATACGAAAATGGATATATCTCCTAAACTAGGCGTCTGCGGGGGTCAATTTAAAAACCAGAAAAAAAAATTCAAAACACAAAAATGGCTATATCTCCTAAACTGGGCGTCTGCGAGAGTCATTTTATGCACCAGAAAAAAAAAATACTAAAATGGCTATATCTCCGAAACTTGGCCTCTGCGAGGGTCATTTTAGACACCAGAAAAAAAAAATCAAAACACTTAAATGGCCGTATCTCCAAAACTAGGCCTCTGCGAGGGTCATTTTATGCACCAGAAAATAAAATCAAAACACTTAAATGGCTATATCTCTAAAACTAGGCGTCTGCGGGGGTCATATTATGCACCAGAAAAAAAAAATTCTAAATACTAAAATGGCTATACTTCCTAAACTAGTCGTCTGCGCGGGTGTTTTTATGCACCAGAAAAAAAAATTCAAAATACTAAAATGGGTAAATCTTCTAAGCTAGGCGTCTGCGGGGTCAAATTATGCACCAGAAAAAAAAATCAAAATACTAAAACGGATATATCTCCTAAACTAGGGTCTGTGGGGTTCATTTTATGCACCAGAAAAAAAATTCGCGATACTAAAATGGCTATATCTACTAAACTAGGCGTCTGCGGGGGTCAATTTATGCACCAGAAAATAAAATCAAAACACTTAAATGGCTATATCTCTAAAACTAGGCGTCTGCGGGGGTCATATTATGCACCAGAAAAAAAAAATTCTAAATACTAAAATGGCTATACTTCCTAAACTAGTCGTCTGCGCGGGTGTTTTTATTCACCAGAAAAAAAAATTCAAAATACTAAAATGGGTAAATCTTCTAAGCTAGGCGTCTGCGGAGTCAAATTATGCACCAGAAAAAAAAATCAAAATACTAAAACGGATATATCTCCTAAACTAGGGTCTGTGGGGTTCATTTTATGCACCAGAAAAAAAATTCGCGATACTAAAATGGCTATATCTACTAAACTAGGCGTCTGCGGGGGTCAATTTATGCACCAGAAAATAAAATCAAAACACTTAAATGGCTATATCTCTAAAACTAGGCGTCTGCGGGGGTCATATTATGCACCAGAAAAAAAAAATTCTAAATACTAAAATGGCTATACTTCCTAAACTAGTCGTCTGCGCGGGTGTTTTTATGCACCAGAAAAAAAAATTCAAAATACTAAAATGGGTAAATCTTCTAAGCTAGGCGTCTGCGGAGTCAAATTATGCACCAGAAAAAAAAATCAAAATACTAAAACGGATATATCTCCTAAACTAGGCGTCTGCGGGGGTCATTTTATGCACCAGAAAAAAAAATCAAAACACTTAAATGGATGTATTTCCTAAACTATTCGTCTGCGGGGGCCAATTTATGTACCAGAAAGAAAAAAATTCAAAATCAAAACACAAAATGGCTATATCTCCTAAACTGGTCGTCTGCGGGGGTCATTTTATGCACCAGAAAAAAAAATAAAAATACTAAAATGGCTATATCTCCTAAACAAGGCCTCTGCGAGGGTCATTTTATGCACCAGAAAAAAAAAATCAAAACACTTAAATGGCTATATCTCCTAAAATATTCGTCTGCGGGGGTTAATTTATGTACCAGAAAAAAAAAATTCAAAATCAAAACACAAAAATGGCTATATCTCCTAAACTGGGCGTCTGCGGGGGTCATTTTATGCACCCGAAAAAAAAAATTCAAAATACTAAAATGGCTAAATCTTCTAAGCTAGGCGTCTGCGGGGTCAAATTATGCACCAGAAAAAAAAACATTCAAAACACAAAAATGGCTATATCTCCTAAACTGGGTCTCTGGGAGGGTCATTTTATGCACCAGAAAAAAAAAATCAAAACACTTAAATGGCTATATCTCCAAAAATTGGCGTCTGCGGGAGTCATTTTATGCACCAGAAAAAAACATAAAAACACAAAAATCTCTATATCTCCTACACTAGGCGTCTGCGGGGGTCATTTTATGCACCAGAAAAAAAATAGAAACACAAAAATCTCCCTATCTCCTAAACTAGGCGTCTGCGGGGGTCATTTTATGCACCAGAAAAAAAATAGAAACACAAAAATCTCCCTATCTCCTAAACAAGGCGTCTGCGGGGGTCATTTTATGCACCAGAAAAAAAAAAATTCAAAAAACCTAAAAATTGACTGTATCTCCTTAACTAGGCGTCTGCGGCGGTCAAATTATGCACCAGAAAAAAAAATCAAAATACTAAAATGGCTATATCTCCTAAACTAGGCGTCTGCGGGGTCAAATTACGCCAAAGAAAAAAATATCAAAATACTTAAATGGCTATATCTCCTAAACTAGGCGTCTGCGGGGGTCATTTTATGCACCAAAAATCCAAAACACTAAAATGGCTATATCTCCTAAACTAGGCGTCTGCGGGGGTCATTTTACGCACCAGAAAAAAAAATTCAAAAAACCTAAAAATTGACTGTATCTCCTAAACTAGGCGTCTGCGGCGGTCAAATTATGCACCAGAAAAAAAAAATCAAAATACTAAAATGGCTATATCTCCTAAACTAGGCGTCTGCGGGGTCAAATTACGCAAAAGAAAAAAATATCAAAATACTTAAATGGCTATATCTCCTAAACTAGGCGTCTGCGGGGGTCATTTTATGCACCAGAAAAAAACATGAAAACACAAAAATCTCTATATCTCCTACACTAGGCGTCTGCGAGGGTCATTTTATGCACCAGAAAAAAAATAGAAACACAAAAATCTCCCTATCTCCTAAACTAGGCGTCTGCGGGGGTCATTTTATGCACCAGAAAAAAAATAGAAACACAAAAATCTCCCTATCTCCTAAACTAGGCGTCTGCGGTGGTCATTTTATGCACCAGAAAAAAAAATTCAAAAAACCTAAAAATTGACTGTATCTCCTTAACTAGGCGTCTGCGGCGGTCAAATTATGAACCAGAAAAAAAAAATCAAAATACTAAAATGGCTATATCTCCTAAACTAGGCGTCTGCGGGGTCAAATTACGCAAAAGAAAAAAATATCAAAATACTTAAATGGCTATATCTCCTAAACTAGGCGTCTGCGGGGGTCATTTTATGCACCAAAAATCCAAAACACTAAAATGGCTATATCTCCTAAACTAGGCGTCTGCGGGGGTCATTTTACGCACCAGAAAAAAAAAATTCAAAAAACACAAAAATTGACTGTATCTCCTAAACTAGGCGTCTGCGGCGGTCAAATTATGCACCTAAAATCAAAATACTAAAATGGCTATATCTCCTAAACTAGGAGTCTGCGAGGGTCATTTTATGCACCAGAAAAAAAATTCAAAACCCAAAAATGGCTATATCTCCTAAACTATCCGTCTGCGGGGGACATTTTATGCACCAGAAAAAAAAATCAAAATACTAAAATGCCTATATCTCCTAAACTAGAAGTCTGCGAGGGTCATTTTATGCACCAGAAAAAAAAAATTCAAAACACAAAAATGGCTATATCTCCTAAACTATGCGTCTGCGGGAGTCATTTTATGCACCAGAAAAAAAAATTCAAAACACAAAAATGGCTATATCTCCTAAATTAGGCGTCTGCGGGGGTCATTTTGTGCACCAGAAAAAAAAATTCAAAAAACCTAAAAATTGACTGTATCTCCTAAACTAGGCGTCTGCGGCGGTCAAATTATGCACCTAAAAATCAAAATACTAAAATGGCTATATCTCCTAAACTAGGAGTCTGCGGAGGTCATTTTATGCACCAGAAAAAAAAAATTCAAAACACAAAAATGGCTATATCTCCTAAACTATGGGTCTGCGGGGGACATTTTATGCACCAAAAAAAAAAAAATCAAAATACTACAATGGCTATATCTCCTAAACTAGGAGTCTGCGAGGGTCATTTATGCCCCAGAAAAAAAATTCAAAATACTAAAACGGCTTAGTCGCCTAAACTAGGCGTCTGCGGGGTCAAACTATGCACCATAAAAAGAAATCAAAACACAAAAATGGCTATATCTCCTAAACTAGGCGTCTGCGGGGGTCATTTTATGCACCAGAAAAAAAAATTCAAAATACTAAAATGGCTTATCTCTTAAACTAGTGGTCTGCGGGGGTCGTTTTATGCATCAGAAAAAAGAAATCCAAAATACTAAAACGGCGATATCTCCTAAACTAGCCGTCTGCGTGAGTCATTTTATGCACCAGAAAAAAAAAATTCAAAACACAGAAATGGCTATATCTCCTAAACTAGGCGTCTGCGGGGGTCATTTTATGCACCAGAAAAAAAATTCAAAAAACCTAAAAATTGACTGTATCTCCTAAACTAGGCGTCTGCGACGGTCAAATTATTCACGTACAAATCAAAATACTAAAATGGCTATATCTCCTAAGCAAGGAGTCTGCGAAGGTCATTTTATGCAACAGAAAAGAAAATTTAAAACACAAAAATGGCTATATCTCCTAAACTATGCGTCTGCGGCTGTCATTTTATGCACCAGAAAAAAAATTAAAACACAAAAAACTCTATATCACCTAAACTGGGCGTCTGCGGGGTCAGATTATGCAAAAGAAAAAAAAACCAAAATACTAAAATGGCTGTATCTTCTAAACTAGGCGTCTGCGTGGGTCCTTTTATGCACCAGAAAAAAAAAATTCAAAAAACCTAAAAATTGACTGTATCTCCTAAACTAGGCGTCTGCGGCGGTCAAATTATGCACGTACAAATCAAAATACTAAAATGGCTATATCTCCTAAGCAAGGAGTCTGCGAAGGTCATTTTATGCAACAGAAAAAAAAATTCAAAACCCAAAAATGGCTATATCTCCTAAACTAGTCGTTTGCAGGGGTCATTTTATGCACCAGAAAAAAAAAATTCAAAACACGAAAATGGCTATATCTTCTAAACTAGGCGTCTGCGGGGGTTATTTTATGCACCAGAAAAACAAAAAATCAAAATACAAAAATGGCTATATCTCCTTAACTAGGCGTCTGCGGCGGTCAAATTATGCACCAGAAAAAAAAAATCAAAATACTAAAATGGCTATATCTCCTAAACTAGGCGTCTGCGGGGTCAAATTACGCATAAGAGAAAAATATCAAAATACTTAAAAGGCTATATCTCCTAAACTAGGCGTCTGCGGGGGTCATTTTATGCACCAGAAAAAAAAATAAAAATACTAAAATGGCTATATCTCCTAAACTAGGCCTCTGCGAGGGTCATTTTATGCACCAGAAAAAAAAAAAATCAAAACACTTAAATGGCTATATCTCCAAAACTAGGCGTCTGCGGGGATCATTTTATGCACCAGAAAAAAAAATCAAAACACTTAAATGGCAATATCTCCAAAAATGGGCGTCTGCGGGAGTCATTTTATGCACCAGAAAAAAAAAAATCTAGATACTAAAATGGCTATATCTTCAAAACTAGGGTCTGCGGGGGTCAATTTATGAACCAGAAAAAAAAAAAATCAAAACACAAAAATGGCTATATCTCCTAAACTGGGTCTCTGCGAGCGTCATTTTATGCACCAGAAAAAAAAAATAAAAACACTTAAATGCCTATATCTCCAAAACTAGGCGACAGCGGGGGTCATTTTATGCACCAGAAAAAAAAAATTCTAAAAACTAAAATGGCTATATCTCCTAAAGTAGGCGTCTGCGGGGATCATTTTATGCACCAGAAAAAAAAAATTCAAAATACTAAAATGGCTAAATCTTCTAAGCTAGGCGTCTGCGGGGTCAAATTATGCACAAGAAAAAAAAAATCAAAATACTAAACGGATATATCTCCAAAACTAGGCGCCAGCGGAGGTCATTTTATGCACCAGAAAAAAAAAACTTCTAAATACTAAAATGGCTATATCTCCTAAACTAGTCGTCTGCGCGGGTCTTTTTATGCACCAGAAAAAAAAATTCAAAATGCTAAAATGGCTAAATCTTCTAAGCTAGGTGTCTGCGGGGTCAAATTATGCACAAGAAAAAAAAATCAAAATACTAAACGGATATATCTCCTAAACTAGGGTCTGCGGGGGTCAATTTATGCACCAGAAAAAAAAACATTCAAAACACAAAAATGGCTATATCTCCTAAACTAGGTCTCTGGGAGGGTCATTTTATGCACCAGAAAAAAAAAATTAAAACACTTAAATGGCTATATCTCCAAAACTAGGCGTCTGCGGGGATCATTTTATGCACCAGAAAAAAAAATCAAAACACTTAAATGGCTATATCTCCAAAAATAGGCGTCTGCGGGGTTCATTTTATGCCCCAGAAAAATCAAATTCAAAATACTAAAACGGCTAAATCTCCTAAACTAGGCGTCTGCCGGGTCAAATTATGCACCAGAAAAAAAAATCAAAATACTAAAACGGATATATCTCCTAAACTAGGCGTCTGCGATTGTCATTTTATGCAACAGAAAAAAAATCAAAACACTTAAATGGATATATCTCCTAAACTAGGCGTCCGCGGGGGTCATTTTATGCCCCAGAAAAAAAATCCAAATACTAAAATGGTTATATCTCCTAAACTAGGCGTTTGAGGGGTCATTTTATGCCCCAGAAAAAAAAATAAAAATACTGAAATGGCTATATCTCCTAAACTAGGCCTCTGCGATGGTCATTTTATGCACCAGAAAAAAAAATCAAAACACTTAAATGGCTATATCTCCTAAACTATTCGTCTGCGGGGGTCAATTTATGTCCCAGAAAAAAAAAATTCAAAATTCAGAAATGGCTAAATCTCCTAAGCTAGGCGTCTGCTTGGTCAAATTATGCACCAGAAAAAAAAATCAAATTGCTAAAACGGATATATCTCCTAAACTAGGGTCTGCGGGGTTCATTTTATGCACCAGGAAAAAAAATTCAAAATACGAAAATGGATATATCTCCTAAACTAGGCGTCTGCGAGGGTCATTTTTAGCACTAAAAATCCAAAATACTAAAATGGCTATATCTCCTAAACTAGGCGTCTGCGGGGGTCATTTTAAGCACCAAAAATCCAAAATACTAAAAAGGCTATATTCCTACACTAGGGGTCTGCAGGGGTCAATTTATGCACCAAAAATCCAAAATGCTAAAATGGCTATATTCCTACACTAGGGGTCTGCAGGGGTCAATTTATGCACCAAAAATCCAAAATACTAAAATGGCTATATCTCCGAAACTGGGCCTCTGCGAGGGTCATTTTAGGCACCAGAAAAAAAATATCAAAACACTTAAATGGCCATATTTCCAAAACTAGGCCTCTGCGGGGGTCATTTTTAGCACCAAAAATCCAAAATACTAAAATGGCTATATCTCCTAAACTAGGCGTCTGCGGGGGTCATTTTAAGCACCAAAAATCCAAAATACTAAAAAGGCTATATTCCTACACTAGGGGTCTGCAGGGGTCAATTTATGCACCAAAAATCCAAAATACTAAAATGGCTATATTCCTACACTAGGGGTCTGCAGGGGTCAATTTATGCACCAAAAATCCAAAATACTAAAATGGCTATATCTCTTAAACTAGGCGTCTGCGAGGGTCTTTTTATGCTCAAGAAAAAAAAGATTCTTAATACTAAAATAGCTATATCTCCTAAGCTAGGCGTCTGCCGGTGTCATTTTATGCACCAAAAATCCAAAATACTAAAATGGCTATATTCCTACACTAGGGGTCTGCAGGGGTCAATTTATGCACCAAAAATCCAAAATACTAAAATGGCTATATTCCTACACTAGGGGTCTGCAGGGGTCAATTTATGCACCAAAAATCCAAAATACTAAAATGGCTATATTCCTACACTAGGGGTCTGCAGGGGTCAATTTATGCACCAAAAATCCAAAATACTAAAATGGCTATATCTCTTAAACTAGGCGTCTGCGAGGGTCATTTTATGCTCAAGAAAAAAAAGATTCTTAATACTAAAATGGCTATATCTCCTAAGCTAGGCGTCTGCCGGTGTCATTTTATGCACCAAAAATCCAAAATACTAAAATGGCTATATCTCTTAAACTAGGCGTCTGCGAGGGTCATTTTATGCTCCAGAAAAAAAAATTCTAAATACTAAAATAGCTATATCTCCTAAACTAGGCGTCTGCGGGAGTCATTTTTAGCACCAAAAATCCAAAATACTAAAATGGCTATATCTCCTAAACTAGGCGTCTGCGGGGGTCATTTTAAGCACCAAAAATCCAAAATACTAAAAAGGCTAAATCTCCTAAGCTAGGCGTCTGCGGGGTCAAATTACGCACCAGAAAAAAAAAACAAAATACTTAAACGGATATATCTCATTAACTAGTGGTCTGCGGGGGTCATTTTATGCACCAAAAATCCAAAATACTAAAATGGTTATATCTCCTAAACTAGTCGTCTGCGGGGGTTATTTTATGCACCAAAAACCCAAAATACTAAAATGGCTATATCTCCTAAACAAGTCGTCAGCGGGGTTCATTTTATGCCCCAGAAAAATCAAATTCAAAATACTAAAACGGCTAAATCTCCTAAACTAGGCGTCTGCCGGGTCAAATTATGCACCAGAAAAAAAAATTAAAATACTAAAACGGATATATCTCCTAAACTAGGCGTCCGCGGCGGTCATTTTGTGCCCCAGAAAAAAAATCCAAATACTAAAATGGTTATATCTCCTAAACTAGGCGTTTGAGGGGTCATTTTATGCCCCAGAAAAAAAAAATAAAAATACTGAAATGGCTATATCTCCTAAACTAGGCCTCTGCGATGGTCATTTTATGCACCAGAAAAAAAAGCAAAATACTAAAATGCCTATATCTCCTAAACTAGAAGTCTGCGAGGGTCATTTTATGCACCAGAAAAAAAAATTCAAAACACAAAAATGGCTATATCTCCTAAACTATGCGTCTGCGGGAGTCATTTTATGCACCAGAAAAAAAAATTCAAAACACAAAAATGGCTATATCTCCTAAATTAGGCGTCTGCGGGGGTCATTTTGTGCACCAGAAAAAAAAATTCAAAAAACCTAAAAATTGACTGTATCTCCTAAACTAGGCGTCTGCGGCGGTCAAATTATGCACCTAAAAATCAAAATACTAAAATGGCTATATCTCCTAAACTAGGAGTCTGCGAAGGTCATTTTATGCACCAGAAAAAAAAAATTCAAAACACAAAAATGGCTATATCTCCTAAACTATGGGTCAGCGGGGGACATTTTATGCACCAAAAAAAAAAAACTCAAAATACTAAAATGGCTATATCTCCTAAACTAGGAGTCTGCGAGGTCATTTATGCCCCAGAAAAAAAATTCAAAATACTAAAACGGCTTAGTCGCCTAAACTAGGCGTCTGCGGGGTCAAACTATGCACCATAAAAAGAAATCAAAACACAAAAATGGCTATATCTCCTAAACTAGGCGTCTGCGGGGGTCATTTTATGCACCAGAAAAAAAAATTCAAAATACTAAAATGGCTTATCTCTTAAACTAGTGGTCTGCGGGGGTCGTTTTATGCATCAGAAAAAAGAAATCCAAAATACTAAAACGGCGATATCTCCTAAACTAGCCGTCTGCGTGAGTCATTTTATGCACCAGAAAAAAAAAATTCAAAACACAGAAATGGCTATATCTCCTAAACTAGGCGTCTGCGGGGGTCATTTTATGCACCAGAAAAAAAAATTCAAAAAACCTAAAAATTGACTGTATCTCCTAAACTAGGCGTCTGCGACGGTCAAATTATTCACGTACAAATCAAAATACTAAAATGGCTATATCTCCTAAGCAAGGAGTCTGCGAAGGTCATTTTATGCAACAGAAAAGAAAATTTAAAACACAAAAATGGCTATATCTCCTAAACTATGCGTCTGCGGCTGTCATTTTATGCACCAGAAAAAAAATTAAAACACAAAAAACTCTATATCACCTAAACTGGGCGTCTGCGGGGTCAGATTATGCAAAAGAAAAAAAAACCAAAATACTAAAATGGCTGTATCTTCTAAACTAGGCGTCTGCGTGGGTCCTTTTATGCACCAGAAAAAAAAAATTCAAAAAACCTAAAAATTGACTGTATCTCCTAAACTAGGCGTCTGCGGCGGTCAAATTATGCACGTACAAATCAAAATACTAAAATGGCTATATCTCCTAAGCAAGGAGTCTGCGAAGGTCATTTTATGCAACAGAAAAAAAAATTCAAAACCCAAAAATGGCTATATCTCCTAAACTAGTCGTTTGCAGGGGTCATTTTATGCACCAGAAAAAAAAAATTCAAAACACGAAAATGGCTATATCTTCTAAACTAGGCGTCTGCGGGGGTTATTTTATGCACCAGAAAAACAAAAAATCAAAACACAAAAATGGCTATATCTCCTTAACTAGGCGTCTGCGGCGGTCAAATTATGCACCAGAAAAAAAAAAATCTAGATACTAAAATGGCTATATCTTCTAAACTAGGGTCTGCGGGGGTCAATTTATGAACCAGAAAAAAAAAAATCAAAACACAAAAATGGCTATATCTCCTAAACTGGGTCTCTGCGAGCGTCATTTTATGCACCAGAAAAAAAAAATAAAAACACTTAAAAGCCTATATCTCCAAAACTAGGCGACAGCGGGGGTCATTTTATGCACCAGAAAAAAAAAATTCTAAAAACTAAAATGGCTATATCTCCTAAAGTAGGCGTCTGCGGGGATCATTTTATGCACCAGAAAAAAAAAATTCAAAATACTAAAATGGCTAAATCTTCTAAGCTAGGCGTCTGCGGGGTCAAATTATGCACAAGAAAAAAAAATCAAAATACTAAACGGATATATCTCCAAAACTAGGCGCCAGCGGAGGTCATTTTATGCACCAGAAAAAAAAAACTTCTAAATACTAAAATGGCTATATCTTCTAAACTAGTCGTCTGCGCGGGTCTTTTTATGCACCAGAAAAAAAAATTCAAAATGCTAAAATGGCTAAATCTTCTAAGCTAGGTGTCTGCGGGGTCAAATTATGCACAAGAAAAAAAAATCAAAATACTAAACGGATATATCTCCTAAACTAGGGTCTGCGGGGGTCAATTTATGCACCAGAAAAAAAAACATTCAAAACACAAAAATGGCTATATCTCCTAAACTGGGTCTCTGGGAGGGTCATTTTATGCACCAGAAAAAAAAAATTAAAACACTTAAATGGCTATATCTCCAAAACTAGGCGTCTGCGGGGATCATTTTATGCACCAGAAAAAAAAATCAAAACACTTAAATGGCTATATCTCCAAAAATAGGCGTCTGCGGGGTTCATTTTATGCCCCAGAAAAATCAAATTCAAAATACTAAAACGGCTAAATCTCCTAAACTAGGCGTCTGCCGGGTCAAATTATGCACCAGAAAAAAAAATCAAAATACTAAAACGGATATATCTCCTAAACTAGGCGTCTGCGATTGTCATTTTAGGCAACAGAAAAAAAATCAAAACACTTAAATGGATATATCTCCTAAACTAGGCGTCCGCGGGGGTCATTTTATGCCCCAGAAAAAAAATCCAAATACTAAAATGGTTATATCTCCTAAACTAGGCGTTTGAGGGGTCATTTTATGCCCCAGAAAAAAAAATAAAAATACTGAAATGGCTATATCTCCTAAACTAGGCCTCTGCGATGGTCATTTTATGCACCAGAAAAAAAAATCAAAACACTTAAATGGCTATATCTCCTAAACTATTCGTCTGCGGGGGTCAATTTATGTCCCAGAAAAAAAAAATTCAAAATTCAGAAATGGCTAAATCTCCTAAGCTAGGCGTCTGCTTGGTCAAATTATGCACCAGAAAAAAAAATCAAATTGCTAAAACGGATATATCTCCTAAACTAGGGTCTGCGGGGTTCATTTTATGCACCAGGAAAAAAAATTCAAAATACGAAAATGGATATATCTCCTAAACTAGGCGTCTGCGAGGGTCATTTTTAGCACCAAAAATCCAAAATACTAAAATGGCTATATCTCCTAAACTAGGCGTCTGCGGGGGTCATTTTAAGCACCAAAAATCCAAAATACTAAAAAGGCTATATTCCTACACTAGGGGTCTGCAGGGGTCAATTTATGCACCAAAAATCCAAAATACTAAAATGGCTATATTCCTACACTAGGGGTCTGCAGGGGTCAATTTATGCACCAAAAATCCAAAATACTAAAATGGCTATATCTCTTAAACTAGGCGTCTGCGAGGGTCATTTTATGCTCAAGAAAAAAAATATCAAAACACTTAAATGGCCATATTTCCAAAACTAGGCCTCTGCGGGGGTCATTTTTAGCACCAAAAATCCAAAATACTAAAATGGCTATATCTCCTAAACTAGGCGTCTGCGGGGGTCATTTTAAGCACCAAAAATCCAAAATACTAAAAAGGCTATATTCCTACACTAGGGGTCTGCAAGGGTCAATTTATGCACCAAAAATCCAAAATACTAGAATGGCTATATCTCCGAAACTGGGCCTCTGCGAGGGTCATTTTAGGCAACAGAAAAAAAATATCAAAACACTTAAATGGCCATATTTCCAAAACTAGGCCTCTGTGGGGGTCATTTTTAGCACCAAAAATCCAAAATACTAAAATGGCTATATCTCCTAAACTAGGCGTCTGCGGGGGTCATTTTAAGCACCAAAAATCCAAAATACTAAAAAGGCTATATTCCTACACTAGGGGTCTGCAGGGGTCAATTTATGCACCAAAAATCCAAAATACTAAAATGGCTATATTCCTACACTAGGGGTCTGCAGGGGTCAATTTATGCACCAAAAATCCAAAATACTAAAATGGCTATATCTCTTAAACTAGGCGTCTGCGAGGGTCATTTTATGCTCAAGAAAAAAAAGATTCTTAATACTAAAATAGCTATATCTCCTAAGCTAGGCGTCTGCCGGTGTCATTTTATGCACCAAAAATCCAAAATACTAAAATGGCTATATTCCTACACTAGGGGTCTGCAGGGGTCAATTTATGCACCAAAAATCCAAAATACTAAAATGGCTATATTCCTACACTAGGGGTCTGCAGGGGTCAATTTATGCACCAAAAATCCAAAATACTAAAATGGCTATATTCCTACACTAGGGGTCTGCAGGGGTCAATTTATGCACCAAAAATCCAAAATACTAAAATGGCTGTATCTCTTAAACTAGGCGTCTGCGAGGGTCATTTTATGCTCAAGAAAAAAAAGATTCTTAATACTAAAATGGCTATATCTCCTAAGCTAGGCGTCTGCCGGTGTCATTTTATGCACCAAAAATCCAAAATACTAAAACGGCTATATCTCTTAAACTAGGCGTCTGCGATGGTCATTTTATGATCCAGAAAAAAAAATTCTAAATACTAAAATAGCTATATCTCCTAAACTAGGCGTCTGCGGGGGTCATTTTTAGCACCAAAAATCCAAAATACTAAAATGGCTATATCTCCTAAACTAGGCGTCTGCGGGGGTCATTTTAAGCACCAAAAATCCAAAATACTAAAAAGGCTAAATCTCCTAAGCTAGGCGTCTGCGTTGTCAAATTACGCACCAGAAAAAAAAAACAAAATACTAAAACGGATATATCTCATTAACTAGTGGTCTGCGGGGGTCATTTTATGCACCAAAAATCCAAAATACTAAAATGGTTATATCTCCTAAACTAGTCGTCTGCGGGGGTTATTTTATGCACCAAAAACCCAAAATACTAAAATGGCTATATCTCCTAAACAAGTCGTCAGCGGGGTTCATTTTATGCCCCAGAAAAATCAAATTCAAAATACTAAAACGGCTAAATCTCCTAAACTAGGCGTCTGCCGGGTCAAATTATGCACCAGAAAAAAAAATCAAAATACTAAAACGGATATATCTCCTAAACTAGGCGTCCGCGGCGGTCATTTTGTGCCCCAGAAAAAAAATCCAAATACTAAAATGGTTATATCTCCTAAACTAGGCGTTTGAGGGGTCATTTTATGCCCCAGAAAAAAAAAATAAAAATACTGAAATGGCTATATCTCCTAAACTAGGCCTCTGCGATGGTCATTTTATGCACCAGAAAAAAAAGCAAAACACTTAAATGGCTATATCTCCTAAACTATTCGTCTGCGGGGGTCAATTTATGTCCCAGAAAAAAAAAATTCAAAATTCAGAAATGGCTAAATCTCCTAAGCTATGCGTCTGCTTGGTCAAATTATGCACCAGAAAAAAAAATCAAATTGCTAAAACGGATATATCTCCTAAACTAGGGTCTGCGGGGTTCATTTTATGCACCAGGAAAAAAAATTCAAAATACGAAAATGGATATATCTCCTAAACTAGGCGTCTGCGGGGGTCAATTTAAAAACCAGAAAAAAAAAATTCAAAACACAAAAATGGCTATATCTCCTAAACTGGTCGTCTGCGAGTGTCATTTTATGCACAAGAAAAAAAAAAATACTAAAATGGCTATATCTCCGAAACTTGGCCTCTGCGAGGGTCATTTTAGACACCAGAAAAAAAAAATCAAAACACTTAAATGGCCGTATCTCCAAAACTAGGCCTCTGCGAGGGTCATTTTATGCACCAGAAAATAAAATCAAAACACTTAAATGGCTATATCTCTAAAAGCACCAGAAAAAAAAAATTCTAAATACTAAAATGGCTATACTTCCTAAACTAGTCGTCTGCGCGGGTGTTTTTATGCACCAGAAAAAAAAATTTAAAATACTAAAATGGGTAAATCTTCTAAGCTAGGCGTCTGCGGGGTCAAATTATGCACCAGAAAAAAAAATCAAAATACTAAAACGGATATATCTCCTAAACTAGGGTCTGTGGGGTTCATTTTATGCACCAGAAAAAAAATTCGCGATACTAAAATGGCTATATCTACTAAACTAGGCGTCTGCGGGGGTCAATTTATGCACCAGAAAAAAAAAATCAAAATACTAAAATGGCTATATCTCCTAAACTAGGCCTCTGCGAGGGTCATTTTATGCACCAGAAAAAAAAAATCAAAACACTTAAATAGATGTATTTCCTAAACTATTCGTCTGCGGGGGTCAATTTATGTACCAGAAAGAAAAAAATTCAAAATCAAAACACAAAATGGCTATATCTCCTAAACTGGTCGTCTGCGGGGGTCATTTTATGCACCAGAAAAAAAAATAAAAATACTAAAATGGCTATATCTCCTAAACTAGGCCTCTGCGAGGGTCATTTTATGCACCAGAAAGAAAAAATCAAAACACTTAAATGGCTATATCTCCTAAAATATTCGTCTGCGGGGGTTAATTTATGTACCAGAAAAAAAAAAATTCAAAATCAAAACACAAAAATGGCTATATCTCCTAAACTGGGCGTCTGCGGGGGTCATTTTATGCACCAGAAAAAAAAAATTCAAAATACTAAAATGGCTAAATCTTCTAAGCTAGGCGTCTGCGGGGTCAAATTATGCACAAGAAAAAAAAATCAAAATACTAAACGGATATATCTCCTAAACTAAGGTCTGCGGGGGTCAATTTATGCACCAGAAAAAAAAACATTCAAAACACAAAAATGGTTATATCTCCTAAACTGGGTCTCTGCGAACGTCATTTTATTCACCAGAAAAAAAAAATAAAAACACTTAAATGGCTATATCTCCAAAACTAGGCGCCAGCGGGGGTCATTTTATGCACCAGAAAAAAAAATTCTAAAAACTAAAATGGCTATATCTCCTAAACTAGGCGTCTGCGGGGATCATTTTATGCACCAGAAAAAAAAAATTCAAAATACTAAATTGGCTAAATCTTCTAAGCTAGGCGTCTGCGGGGTCAAATTATGCACAAGAAAAAAAAATCAAAATACTAAACGGATATATCTCCTAAACTAGGGTCTGCGGGGGTCAATTTATGCACCAGAAAAAAAAACATTCAAAACACAAAAATGGCTATATCTCCTAAACTGGGTCTCTGGGAGGGTCATTTTATGTACCAGAAAAAAAAAAATTAAAACACTTAAATGGCTATATCTCCAAAACTAGGCGTCTGCGGGGATCATTTTATGCACCAGAAAAAAAAATCAAAACACTTAAATGGCTATATCCCCAAAAATAGGCGTCTGCGGGAGTCATTTTATGCGCCAGAAAAAAAAATTCTAGATACTTAAATGGCTATATCTCCTAAGCTAGGCGTCTGCGGGGGTCATTTTATGCACCAGAAAAAAAAATAAAAATACTAAAATGGCTATATCTCCTAAACTAGGCCTCTGCGAGGGTCATTTTATGCACCAGAAAAAAAAAATCAAAACACTTAAATGGCTATATCTCCAAAACTAGGCGTCTGCGGGGATCATTTTATGCACCAGAAAAAAAAATCAAAACACTTAAATGGCTATATCTCCAAAAATGGGCGTCTGCGGGAGTCATTTTATGCACCAGAAAAAAAAAAATCTAGATACTAAAATGGCTATATCTTCTAAACTAGGGTCTGCGGGGATCAATTTATGAACCAGAAAAAAAAAAAATCAAAACACAAAAATGGCTATATCTCCTAAACTGGGTCTCTGCGAGCGTCATTTTATGCACCAGAAAAAAAAAATAAAAACACTTAAATGCCTATATCTCCAAAACTAGGCGACAGCGGGGGTCATTTTATGCACCAGAAAAAAAAAATTCTAAAAACTAAAATGGCTATATCTCCTAAAGTAGGCGTCTGCGGGGATCATTTTATGCACCAGAAAAAAAAAATTCAAAATACTAAAATGGCTAAATCTTCTAAGCTAGGCGTCTGCGGGGTCAAATTATGCACAAGAAAAAAAAATCAAAATACTATACGGATATATCTCCAAAACTAGGCGCCAGCGGAGGTCATTTTATGCACCAGAAAAAAAAAAACTTCTAAAAACTAAAATGGCTATATCTCCTAAACTAGTCGTCTGCGCGGGTCTTTTTATGCACCAGAAAAAAAAATTCAAAATGCTAAAATGGCTAAATCTTCTAAGCTAGGTGTCTGCGGGGTCAAATTATGCACAAGAAAAAAAAATCAAAATACTAAACGGATATATCTCCTAAACTAGGGTCTGCGGGGGTCAATTTATGCACCAGAAAAAAAAACATTCAAAACACAAAAATGGCTATATCTCCTAAACTGGGTCTCTGGGAGGGTCATTTTATGCACCAGAAAAAAAAAATTAAAACACTTAAATGGCTATATCACCAAAACTAGGCGTCTGCGGGGATCATTTTATGCACCAGAAAAAAAAAATCAAAACACTTAAATGGCTATATCTCCAAAAATAGGCGTCTGCGGGAGTCATTTTATGCACCAGAAAAAAAAATTCTAGATACTAAAATGGCTATATCTCCTAAGCTTGGCGTCTGCGGGGGTCATTTTATGCACCAAAAATCCAAAATACTAAAATGGCTATATTCCTACACTAGGGGTCTGCAGGGGTCAATTTATGCACCAAAAATCCAAAACACTAAAATGGCTATATCTCTTAAACTAGGCGTCTGCGAGGGTCATTTTATGCTCCAGAAAAAAAAATTCCAAATACTAAAATAGCTATATCTCCTAAACTAGGCGTCTGCGGGGGTCATTTTTAGCACCAAAAATCCAAAATACTAAAATGGCTATATCTCTTAAACTAGGCGTCTGCGAGGGTCATTTTATGCTCCAGAAACAAAAATTCTAAATACTAAAATAGCTATATCTCCTAAACTAGGCGTCTGCGGGGGTCATTTTTAGCACCAAAAATCCAAAATACTAATATGGCTATATCTCCTAAACTAGGCGTTTGCGGGGGTCATTTTAAACACCAAAAATCCAAAATACTAAAAAGGCTAAATCTCCTAAACTAGGCGTCTGCGGGGTCAAATTACGCACCAGAAAAAAAAAACAAAATACTAAAACGGATATATCTCATTAACTAGTGGTCTGCGGGGTTAATTTTATGCACCAAAAATACAAAGTACCAAAATGGCTATATCTCCTAAACTAGGCGTCTTCGGGGGTCATTTTATGCACAAGAAAAAAAAGATTCTTAATACTAAAATGGCTATATCTCCTAAGCTAGGCGTCTGCCGGTGTCATTTTATGCACCAAAAATCCAAAATACTAAAATGGCTATATCTCCTAAACAAGGCGTCTGCGGGGTTCATTTTATACCCCAGAAAAACCAAATTCAAAATACTAAAACGGCTAAATCTCCTAAACTAGGCGTCTGCCGGGTCAAATTATGCACCAGAAAAAAAAATCACAATACTAAAACGGATATATCTCCTAAACTAGGCGTCTGCGATTGTCATTTTATGCAACAGAAAAAAAATCAAAACACTTAAATGGATATATCTCCTAAACTAGGCGTCCGCGGGGGTCATTTTATGCCCCAGAAAAAAAATCCAAATACTAAAATGGTTATATCTCCTAAACTAGGCGTTTGAGGGGTCATTTTATGCCCCAGAAAAAAAAATAAAAATACTGAAATGGCTATATCTCCTAAACTAGGCCTCTGCGATGGTCATTTTATGCACCAGAAAAAAAAATCAAAACACTTAAATGGCTATATCTCCTAAACTATTCGTCTGCGGGGGTCAATTTATGTCCCAGAAAAAAAAAATTCAAAATTCAGAAATGGCTAAATCTCCTAAGCTAGGCGTCTGCTTGGTCAAATTATGCACCAGAAAAAAAAATCAAATTGCTAAAACGGATATATCTCCTAAACTAGGGTCTGCGGGGTTCATTTTATGCACCAGGAAAAAAAATTCAAAACACGAAAATGGATATATCTCCTAAACTAGGCGCCTGCGGGGGTCAATTTAAACACCAGAAAAAAAAAATTCAAAACACAAAAATGGCTATATCTCCTAAACTGGGCGTCTGCGAGAGTCATTTTATGCACCAGAAAAAAAAATACTAAATTGGCTATATCTCCGAAACTGGGCCTCTGCGAGGGTCATTTTAGGCAACAGAAAAAAAATATCAAAACACTTAAATGGCCATATTTCCAAAACTAGGCCTCTGCGAGGGTCATTTTTAGAACCAGAAAATAAAATCAAAACACTTAAATGTCTATATCTCTAAAACTAGGCGTCTGCGGGGGTCATATTATGCACCAGAAAAAAAAATTCTAGATACTATAATGGCTATATCTCCTAAGCTAGGCGTCTGCGGGGGTCATTTTATGCACCAAAAATCCAAAATACTAAAATGGCTATATTCCTACACTAGGGGTCTGCAGGGGTCAATTTATGCACCAAAAATCCAAAATACTAAAATGGCTATATCTCTTAAACTAGGCGTCTGCGACGGTCATTTTAGGCTCAATAAAAAAAAGATTCTTAATACTAAAATGGCTATATCTCCTAAGCTAGGCGTCTGCCGGTGTCATTTTATGCACCAAAAATCCAAAATACTAAAATAGCTATATCTCCTAAACTAGGCGTCTGCGGGGGTCATTTTTAGCACCAAAAATTCAAAATACTAAAATGGCTATATCTCCTAAACTAGGCGTCTGCGGGGGTCATTTTAAGCACCAAAAATCCAAAATACTAAAAAGGCTAAATCTCCTAAGCTAGGCGTCTGCGGGGTCAAATTACGCACCAGAAAAAAAAAACAAAATACTAAAACGGATATATCTCATTAACTAGTGGTCTGCGGGGGTCATTTTATGCACCAAAAATCCAAAATACTAAAATGGTTATATCTCCTAAACTAGTCGTCTGCGGGGGTTATTTTATGCACCAAAAACCCAAAATACTAAAATGGCTATATCTCCTAAACTAGGCGTCCGCGGCGGTCATTTTATGCCCCAGAAAAAAAATCCAAATACTAAAATGGTTATATCTCCTAAACTAGGCCTCTGCGATGGTCATTTTACGCACCAGAAAAAAAAATCAAAACACTTAAATGGCTATATCTCCTAAACTATTCGTCTGCGGGGGTCAATTTATGTCCCAGAAAAAAAAAATTCAAAATTCAGAAATGGCTAAATCTCCTAAGCTATGCGTCTGCTTGGTCAAATTATGCACCAGAAAAAAAAATCAAATTGCTAAAACGGATATATCTCCTAAACTAGGGTCTGCGGGGTTCATTTTATGCACCAGGAAAAAAAATTCAAAATACGAAAATGGATATATCTCCTAAACTAGGCGTCTGCGGGGGTCAATTTAAAAACCAGAAAAAAAAAATTCAAAACACAAAAATGGCTATATCTCCTAAACTGGGCGTCTGCGAGGGTCATTTTATGCACAAGAAAAAAAAAATACTAAAATGGCTATATCTCCGAAACTTGGCCTCTGCGAGGGTCATTTTAGACACCAGAAAAAAAAAATCAAAACACTTAAATGGCCGTATCTCCAAAACTAGGCCTCTGCGAGGGTCATTTTATGCACCAGAAAATAAAATCAAAACACTTAAATGGCTATATCTCTAAAAGCACCAGAAAAAAAAAATTCTAAATACTAAAATGGCTATACTTCCTAAACTAGTCGTCTGCGCGGGTGTTTTTATGCACCAGAAAAAAAAATTCAAAATACTAAAATGGGTAAATCTTCTAAGCTAGGCGTCTGCGGGGTCAAATTATGCACCAGAAAAAAAAATCAAAATACTAAAACGGATATATCTCCTAAACTAGGGTCTGTGGGGTTCATTTTATGCACCAGAAAAAAAATTCGCGATACTAAAATGGCTATATCTACTAAACTAGGCGTCTGCGGGGGTCAATTTATACACCAGAAAAAAAAAATCAAAATACTAAAATGGCTATATCTCCCAAACTAGGCCTCTGCGAGGGTCATTTTATGCACCAGAAAAAAAAATCAAAACACTTAAATGGATGTATTTCCTAAACTATTCGTCTGCGGGGGTCAATTTATGTACCAGAAAGAAAAAAATTCAAAATCAAAACACAAAAATGGCTATATCTCCTAAACTGGGCGTCTGCGGGGGTCATTTTATGCACCAGAAAAAAAAAAATTCAAAATACTAAAATGGCTAAATCTTCTAAGCTAGGCGTCTGCCGGGTCAAATTATGCACAAGAAAAAAAAATCAAAATACTAAACGGATATATCTCCTAAACTAAGGTCTGCGGGGGTCAATTTATGCACCAGAAAAAAAAACATTCAAAACACAAAAATGGCTATATCTCCTAAACTGGGTCTCTGCGAGCGTCATTTTATGCACCAGAAAAAAAAAATAAAAACACTTAAATGGCTATATCTCCAAAACTAGGCGCCAGCGGGGGTCATTTTATGCACCAGAAAAAAAAATTCTAAAAACTAAAATGGCTATATCTCCTAAACTAGGCGTCTGCGGGGATCATTTTATGCACCAGAAAAAAAAAATTCAAAATACTAAAATGGCTAAATCTTCTAAGCTAGGCGTCTGCGGGGTCAAATTATGCACAAGAAAAAAAAAATCAAAATACTAAAACGGATATATCTCCTAAACTGGTCGTCTGCGGGGGTCATTTTATGCACCAGAAAAAAAAATAAAAATACTAAAATGGCTATATCTCCTAAACTAGGCCTCTGCGAGGGTCATTTTATGCACCAGAAAAAAAAAATCAAAACACTTAAATGGCTATATCTCCTAAAATATTCGTCTGCGGGGGTTAATTTATGTACCAGAAAAAAAAAATTCAAAATCAAAACACAAAAATGGCTATATCTCCTAAACTGGGCGTCTGCGGGGGTCATTTTATGCACCAGAAAAAAAAATTCTAAAAACTAAAATGGCTATACTTCCTAAACTAGTCGTCTGCGCGGGTGTTTTTATGCACCAGAAAAAAAAATTCAAAATACTAAAATGGGTAAATCTTCTAAGCTAGGCGTCTGCGGGGTCAAATTATGCACCAGAAAAAAAAATCAAAATACTAAAACGGATATATCTCCTAAACTGGTCGTCTGCGGGGGTCATTTTATGCACCAGAAAAAAAAATAAAAATACTAAAATGGCTATATCTCCTAAACTAGGCCTCTGCGAGGGTCATTTTATGCACCAGAAAAAAAAAATCAAAACACTTAAATGGCTATATCTCCTAAAATATTCGTCTGCGGGGGTTAATTTATGTACCAGAAAAAAAAAATTCAAAATCAAAACACAAAAATGGCTATATCTCCTAAACTGGGTCTCTGCGAGCGTCATTTTATGCACCAGAAAAAAAAAATAAAAACACTTAAATGGCTATATCACCAAAACTAGGCGCCAGCGGGGGTCATTTTATGCACCAGAAAAAAAAATTCTAAAAACTAAAATGGCTATATCTCCTAAACTAGGCGTCTGCGGGGATCATTTTATGCACCAGAAAAAAAAAATTCAAAATACTAAAATGGCTAAATCTTCTAAGCTAGGCGTCTGCGGGGTCAAATTATGCACAAGAGAAAAAAATCAAAATACTAAACGGATATATCTCCTAAACTAGGGTCTGCGGGGGTCAATTTATGCACCAGAAAAAAAAACATTCAAAACACAAAAATGGCTATATCTCCTAAACTGGGTCTCTGGGAGGGTCATTTTATGTACCAGAAAAAAAAAAATTAAAACACTTAAATGGCTATATCTCCAAAACTAGGCGTCTGCGGGGATCATTTTATGCACTAGAAAAAAAAAATCAAAACACTTAAATGGCTATATCCCCAAAAATAGGCGTCTGCGGGAGTCATTTTATGCACCAGAAAAAAAAATTCTAGATACTTAAATGGCTATATCTCCTAAGCTAGGCGTCTGCGGGGGTCATTTTATGCACCAAAAATCCAAAATACTAAAATAGCTGTATTCCTACACTAGGGGTCTGCAGGGGTCAATTTATGCACCAAAAATCCAAAATACTAAAATGGCTATATCTCTTAAACTAGGCGTCTGCGAGGGTCATTTTATGCTCCAGAAAAAAGAATTCTAAATGCTAAAATAGCTATATCTCCTAAACTAGGCGTCTGCGGGGGTCATTTTTAGCACCAGAAAAAAAAACATTCAAAACACAAAAATGGCTATATCTCCTAAACTGGGTCTCTGGGAGGGTCATTTTATGTACCAGAAAAAAAAAAATTAAAACACTTAAATGGCTATATCTCCAAAACTAGGCGTCTGCGGGGATCATTTTATGCACTAGAAAAAAAAAATCAAAACACTTAAATGGCTATATCCCCAAAAATAGGCGTCTGCGGGAGTCATTTTATGCACCAGAAAAAAAAATTCTAGATACTTAAATGGCTATATCTCCTAAGCTAGACGTCTGCGGGGGTCATTTTATGCACCAAAAATCCAAAATACTAAAATAGCTGTATTCCTACACTAGGGGTCTGCAGGGGTCAATTTATGCACCAAAAATCCAAAATACTAAAATGGCTATATCTCCTAAACTAGGCGTCTGCGGGGGTCATTTTAAGCACCAAAAATCCAAAATACTAAAAAGGCTAAATCTCCTAAACTAGGCGTCTGCGGGGTCAAATTACGCACCAGAAAAAAAAAACAAAATACTAAAACGGATATATCTCATTAACTAGTGGTCTGCGGGGGTCATTTTATGCACCAAAAATACAAAGTACCAAAATGGCTATATCTCCTAAACTAGGCGTCTTCGGGGGTCATTTTATGCACAAGAAAAAAAAGATTCTTAATACTAAAACGGCTATATCTCCTAAGCTAGGCGTCTGCCGGAGTCATTTTATGCACCAAAAATCCAAAATACTAAAATGGCTATATCTCCTAAACTAGGCGTCTGCGGGTATCATTTTCTGCCCAGAAAAAAAAATCCAAATACTAAAATGGTTATATCTCCTAAACTAGTCGTCAATTTATGTACCAGAAAAAAAATAAAAATACTGAAATGGCTATATCTCCTAAACTAGGAATCTGCGATGGTCATTTTATGGACCAGAAAAAAAAATCAAAACACTTAAATGGCTATATCTCCTAAGCTATTCGTCTACGGGGGTCAATTTATGTCCCAGAAAAAAAAAATTCAAAATTCAGAAATGGCTAAATCTCCTAAGCTAGGCGTCTGCTTGGTCAAATTATTCACCAGAAAAAAAAATCAAATTGCTAAAACGGATATATCTCCTAAACTAGGGTCTGCGGGGTTCATTTTATGCACCAGGAAAAAAAATTCAAAATACGAAAATGGATATATCTCCTAAACTAGGCGTCTTCGGGGGTCATTTTATGCACAAGAAAAAAAAGATTCTTAATACTAAAATGGCTATATCTCCTAAGCTAGGCGTCTGCCGGTGTCATTTTATGCACCAAAAATCCAAAATACTAAAATGGCTATATCTCCTAAACTAGGCGTCTGCGGGTGTCATTTTATGCCCAGAAAAAAAAATCCAAATACTAAAATGGTTATATCTCCTAAGCTAGTCGTCTGCGGGGGTCAATTTATGTACCAGAAAAAAAAAATAAAAATACTGAAATGGCTATATCTCCTAAACTAGGCTTCTGCGATGGTCATTTTATGCACCAGAAAAAAAAATCAAAACACTTAAATGGCTATATCTCCTAAACTATTCGTCTGCGGGGGTCAATTTATGTCCCAGAAAAAAGAAATTCAAAATTCAGAAATGGCTAAATCTCCTAAGCTAGGCGTCTGCTTGGTCAAATTATGCACCAGAAAAAAAAATCAAATTGCTAAAACGGATGTATCTCCTAAACTAGGGTCTGCGGGGTTCATTTTATGCACCAGGAAAAAAAATTCAAAATACGAAAATGGATATATCTCCTAAACTAGGCGTCTGCGCGGGTCAATTTAAACACCAGAAAAAAAAAATTCAAAACACAAAAATGGCTATATCTCCTAAACTGGGCGTCTGCGAGGGTCATTTTATGCACCAGAAATACAAAGTACCAAAATGGCTATATCTCCTAAACTAGGCGTCTTCGGGGGTCATTTTATGCACAAGAAAAAAAAGATTCTTAATACTAAAATGGCTATATGTCCTAAGCTAGGCGTCTGCCGGTGTCATTTTATGCACCAAAAATCCAAGATACTAAAACGGCTATATCTCCTAAACTAGGCGTCTGCGGGTGTCATTTTATGCCCAGAAAAAAAAATCCAAATACTAAAATGGTTATATCTCCTAAACTAGTCGTCTGCGGGGGTCAATTTATGTACCAGAAAAAAAAATAAAAATACTGAAATGGCTATATCTCCTAAACTGGGTGTCTGCGAGGGTCATTTTATGCACCAGAAAAAAAAAATACTAAAATGTCTATACCTCCGAAACTAGGCCTCTGCGAGGGTCATTTTAGGCACCAGAAAAAAAAAATCAAAATACTAAAATGGCTATATCTCCTAAACTAGGCCTCTGCGAGGGTCATTTTATGCACCAGAAAAAAAAATCAAAACACTTAAATGGATGTATTTCCTAAACTATTCGTCTGCGGGGGTCAATTTTTGTACCAGAAAGAAAAAAATTCAAAATCAAAACACAAAATGGCTATATCTCCTAAACTGGTCGTCTGCGGGGGTCATTTTATGCACCAGAAAAAAAAATAAAAATACTAAAATGGCTATATCTCCTAAACTAGGCCTCTGCGAGGGTCATTTTATGCACCAGAAAAAAAAAATCAAAACACTTAAATGGCTATATATCCTAAACTATTCGTCTGCGGGGGTCAATTTATGTACCAGAAAAAAAAATTCAAAATCAAAACACTAAAATGGCTATATCTCCTAAACTGGGCGTCTGCGCGGGTCTTTTTATGCACCAGAAAAAAAAATTCAAAATGCTAAAATGGCTAAATCTTCTAAGCTAGGCGTCTGCGGGGTCAAATTATGCACAAGAAAAAAAAATCAAAATACTAAACGGATATATCTCCTAAACTAGGGTCTGCGGGGGTCAATTTATGCACCAGAAAAAAAAACATTCAAAACACAAAAATGGCTATATCTCCTAAACTGGGTCTCTGCGAGCGTCATTTTATGCACCAGAAAAAAAAACGAAAACACTTAAATGGCTATATCTCCAAAACTAGGCGCCAGCGGGGGTCATTTTATGCACCAGAAAAAAAAAATTCTAAAAACTAAAATTGCTATATCTCCTAAACTAGGCGTCTGCGGGGATCATTTTATGCACCAGAAAAAAAAATTCAAAATGCTAAAATGGCTAAATCTTCTAAGCTAGGCGTCTGCGGGGTCAAATTATGCACAAGAAAAAAAAATCAAAATACTAAACGGATATATCTCCAAAACTAGGCGCCAGCGGGGGTCATTTTATGCACCAGAAAAAAAAAACTTCTAAATACTAAAATGGCTATATCTCCTAAACTAGTCGTCTGCGCGGGTCTTTTTATGCACCAGAAAAAAAAATTCAAAATGCTAAAATGGCTAAATCTTCTAAGCTAGGCGTCTGCGGGGTCAAATTATGCACAAGAAAAAAAAATCAAAATACTAAACGGATATATCTCCTAAACTAGGGTCTGCGGGGGTCAATTTATGCACCAGAAAAAAAAACATTCAAAACACAAAAATGGCTATATCTCCTAAACTGGGTCTCTGGGAGGGTCATTTTATGCACCAGAAAAAAAAAATTAAAACACTTAAATGGCTATATCTCCAAAACTAGGCGTCTGCGGGGATGATTTTATGCACCAGAAAAAAAAATCAAAACACTTAAATGGCTATATCTCCAAAAATAGGCGTCTGCGGGAGTCATTTTACGCACCAGAAAAAAAAATTTCTAGATACTAAAATGGCTATATCTCCTAAGCTAGGCGTCTGCGGGGGTCATTTTATGCACCAAAAATCCAAAATACTAAAATGGCTATATTCCTACACTAGGGGTCTGCAGGGGTCAATTTATGCACCAAAAATCCAAAATACTAAAATGGCTATATCTCTTAAACTAGGCGTCTGCGAGGGTCATTTTATGCTCAAGAAAAAAAAGATTCTTAATACTAAAATGGCTATATCTCCTAAGCTAGGCGTCTGCCGGTGTCATTTTATGCACCAAAAATCCAAAATACTAAAATAGCTATATCTCCTAAACTAGGCGTCTGCGGGGGTCATTTTTAGCACCAAAAATCCAAAATACTAAAATGGCTATATCTCCTAAACTAGGCGTCTGCGGGGGTCATTTAAAGCACCAAAAATCCAAAATACTAAAAAGGCTAAATCTCCTAAGCTAGGCGTCTGCGGGGGTTATTTTATGCACCAAAAACCCAAAATACTAAAATGGCTATATCTCCTAAACTAGGCGTCCGCGGCGGTCATTTTATGCCCCAGAAAAAAAATCCAAATACTAAAATGGTTATATCTCCTAAACTAGGCGTTTGAGGGGTCATTTTATGCCCCAGAAAAAAAAATAAAAATACTGAAATGGCTATATCTCCTAAACTAGGCCTCTGCGATGGTCATTTTACGCACCAGAAAAAAAAATCAAAACACTTAAATGGCTATATCTCCTAAACTATTCGTCTGCGGGGGTCAATTTATGTCCCAGAAAAAAAAAACTCAAAATTCAGAAATGGCTAAATCTCCTAAGCTATGCGTCTGCTTGGTCAAATTATGCACCAGAAAAAAAAATCAAATTGCTAAAACGGATATATCTCCTAAACTAGGGTCTGCGGGGTTCATTTTATGCACCAGGAAAAAAAATTCAAAATACGAAAATGGATATATCTCCTAAACTAGGCGTCTGCGGGGGTCAATTTAAAAACCAGAAAAAAAAAATTCAAAACACAAAAATGGCTATATCTCCTAAACTGGGCGTCTGCGAGGGTCTTTTTATGCACAAGCAAAAAAAAATACTAAAATGGCTATATCTCCGAAACTTGGCCTCTGCGAGGGTCATTTTAGACACCAGAAAAAAAAAACAAAATACTAAAACGGATATATCTCATTAACTAGTGGTCTGCGGGGTTCATTTTATGCACCAGGAAAAAAAATTCAAAATACGAAAATGGATATATCTCCTAAACTAGGCGTCTGCGGGGGTCAATTTAAAAACCAGAAAAAAAAATTCAAAACACAAAAATGGCTATATCTCCTAAACTGGGCGTCTGCGAGGGTCATTTTATGCACAAGAAAAAAAAAATACTAAAATGGCTATATCTCCGAAACTTGGCCTCTGCGAGGGTCATTTTAGACACCAGAAAAAAAAAATCAAAACACTTAAATGGCCGTATCTCCAAAACTAGGCCTCTGCGAGGGTCATTTTATGCACCAGAAAATAAAATCAAAACACTTAAATGGCTATATCTCTAAAAGCACCAGAAAAAAAAAATTCTAAGTACTAAAATGGCTATACTTCCTAAACTAGTCGTCTGCGCGGGTGTTTTTATGCACCAGAAAAAAAAATTCAAAATACTAAAATGGGTAAATCTTCTAAGCTAGGCGTCTGCGGGGTCAAATTATGCACCAGAAAAAAAAATCAAAATACTAAAACGGATATATCTCCTAAACTAGGGTCTGTGGGGTTCATTTTATGCACCAGAAAAAAAATTCGCGATACTAAAATGGCTATATCTACTAAACTAGGCGTCTGCGGGGGTCAATTTATACACCAGAAAAAAAAAATCAAAATACTAAAATGGCTATATCTCCTAAACTAGGCCTCTGCGAGGTTCATTTTATGCACCAGAAAAAAAAATCAAAACACTTAAATGGATGTATTTCCTAAACTATTCGTCTGCGGGGGTCAATTTATGTACCAGAAAGAAAAAAATTCAAAATCAAAACACAAAAATGCCTATATCTCCTAAACTGGGCGTCTGCGGGGGTCATTTTATGCACCAGAAAAAAAAAATTCAAAATACTAAAATGGCTAAATCTTCTAAGCTAGGCGTCTGCGGGGTCAAATTATGCACAAGAAAAAAAAATCAAAATACTAAACGGATATATCTCCTAAACTAAGGTCTGCGGGGGTCAATTTATGCACCAGAAAAAAAAACATTCAAAACACAAAAATGGCTATATCTCCTAAACTGGGTCTCTGCGAGCGTCATTTTATGCACCAGAAAAAAAAAATAAAAACACTTAAATGGCTATATCTCCAAAACTAGGCGCCAGCGGGGGTCATTTTATGCACCAGAAAAAAAAATTCTAAAAACTAAAATGGCTATATCTCCTAAACTAGGCGTCTGCGGGGATCATTTTATGCACCAGAAAAAAAACATTCAAAATACTAAAATGGCTAAATCTTCTAAGCTAGGCGTCTGCGGGGTCAAATTATGCACAAGAAAAAAAAATCAAAATACTAAAACGGATATATCTCCTAAACTGGTCGTCTGCGGGGGTCATTTTATGCACCAGAAAAAAAAAAAAAATACTAAAATGGCTATATCTCCTAAACTAGGCCTCTGCGAGGGTCATTTTATGCACCAGAAAAAAAAAATCAAAACACTTAAATGGCTATATATCCTAAACTATTCGTCTGCGGGGGTCAATTTATGTACCAGAAAAAAAAAAATTCAAAATCAAAACACTAAAATGGCTATATCTCCTAAACTGGGCGTCTGCGGGGGTCATTTTATGCACCAGAAAAAAAAATTCTAAAAACTAAAATGGCTATACTTCCTAAACTAGTCGTCTGCGCGGTTGTTTTTATGCACCAGAAAAAAAAATTCAAAATACTAAAATGGGTAAATCTTCTAAGCTAGGCGTCTGCGGGGTCAAATTATGCACCAGAAAAAAAAATCGAAATACTAAAACGGATATATCTCCTAAACTGGTCGTCTGCGGGGGTCATTTTATGCACCAGAAAAAAAAATAAAAATACTAAAATGGCTATATCTCCTAAACTAGGCCTCTGCGAGGGTCATTTTATGCACCAGAAAAAAAAAATCAAAACACTTAAATGGCTATATATCCTAAACTATTCGTCTGCGGGGGTCAATTTATGTACCAGAAAAAAAAAAATTGAAAATCAAAACACTAAAATGGCTATATCTCCTAAACTGGGCGTCTGCGCGGGTCTTTTTATGCACCAGAAAAAAAAATTCAAAATGCTAAAATCGCTAAATCTTCTAAGCTAGGCGTCTGCGGGGTCAAATTATGCACAAGAAAAAAAAATCAAAATACTAAACGGATATATCTCCTAAACTAGGGTCTGCGGGGGTCAATTTATGCACCAGAAAAAAAAACATTCAAAACACAAAAATGGCTATATCTCCTAAACTGGGTCTCTGCGAGCGTCATTTTATGCACCAGAAAAAAAAATAAAAACACTTAAATGGCTATATCTCCAAAACTAGGCGCCAGCGGGGGTCATTTTATGCACCAGAAAAAAAAAATTCTAAAAACTAAAATTGCTATATCTCCTAAACTAGGCGTCTGCGGGGATCATTTTATGCACCAGAAAAAAAAAATTCAAAATACTAAAATGGCTAAATCTTCTAAGCTAGGCGTCTGCGGGGTCAAATTATGCACAAGAAAAAAAAAATCAAAATACTAAACGGATATATCTCCAAAACTAGGCGGCAGCGGGAGTCATTTTATGCACCAGAAAAAAAAAACTTCTAAATACTAAAATGGCTATATCTCCTAAACTAGTCGTCTGCGCGGGTCTTTTTATGCACCAGAAAAAAAAATTCAAAATGCTAAAATGGCTAAATCTTCTAAGCTAGGCGTCTGCGGGGTCAAATTATGCACAAGAAAAAAAAATCAAAATACTAAACGGATATATCTCCTAAACTAGGGTCTGCGGGGGTCAATTTATGCACCAGAAAAAAAAACATTCAAAACACAAAAATGGCTATATCTCCTAAACTGGGTCTCTGGGAGGGTCATTTTTTGCACCAGAAAAAAAAAATTAAAACACTTAAATGGCTATATCTCCAAAACTAGGCGTCTGCGGGGATCATTTTATGCACCAGAAAAAAAAATCAAAACACTTAAATGGCTATATCTCCAAAAATAGGCGTCTGCGGGAGTCATTTTACGCACCAGAAAAAAAAATTTCTAGATACTAAAATGGCTATATCTCCTAAGCTAGGCGTCTGCGGGGGTCATTTTATGCACCAAAAATCCAAAATACTAAAATGGCTATATTTCTACACTAAGGGTCTGCAGGGGTCAATTTATGCACCAAAAATCCAAAATACTAAAATGGCTATATCTCTTAAACTAGGCGTCTGCGAGGGTCATTTTATGCCCAAAAAAAAAAATTCTAAATACTAAAATAGCTATATCTCCTAAACTAGGCGTCTGCGGGGGTCATTTTTAGCACCAAAAATCCAAAATACTAAAATGGCTATATCTCCTAAACTAGGCGTCTGCGGCGGTCATTTTAAGCACCAAAAATCCAAAATACTAAAAAGGCTAAATCTCCTAAACTAGGCGTCTGCGGGGTCAAATTACGCACCAGAAAAAAAAAAACAAAATACTAAAACGGATATATCTCATTAACTAGTGGTCTGCGGGGGTCATTTTATGCACCAAAAATACAAAGTACAAAAATGGCTATATCTCCTAAACTAGGCGTCTTCGGGGGTCATTTTATGCACAAAAAAAAAAGATTCTTAATACTAAAATGGGTATATCTCCTAAGCTAGGTGTCTGCCGGTGTCATTTTATGCAACAAAAATCCAAAATACTAAAATGGTTATATCTCCTAAACTAGTCGTCTGCGGGGGTTATTTTATGCACCAAAATCCCAAAATACTAATATGGCTATATCTCCTAAACAAGGCGTCTGCGGGGTTCATTTTATGCAACAGAAAAAAAATCAAAACACTTAAATGGATATATCTCCTAAACCAGGCGTCCGCGGGGGTCATTTTATGCCCCAGAAAAAAAATCCAAATACTAAAATGGTTATATCTCCTAAACTAGGCATTTGAGGGGTCATTTTATGCACCAGAAAAAAAAATAAAAATACTGAAATGGCTATATCTCCTAAACTAGGCCTCTGCGATGGTCATTTTATGCACCAGAAAAAAAAATCAAAACACTTAAATGGCTATATCTCCTAAACTATTCGTCTGCGGGGGTCAATTTATGTCCCAGAAAAAAAAAATTCAAAATTCAGAAATGGCTAAATCTCCTAAGCTAGGCGTCTGCTTGGTCAAATTATGCACCAGAAAAAAAAATCAAATTGCTAAAACGGATATATCTCCTAAACTAGGGTCTGCGGGGTTCATTTTATGCACCAGGAAAAAAAATTCAAAATACGAAAATGGATATATCTCCTAAACTAGGCGTCTGCGGGGGTCAATTTAAACACCAGAAAAAAAAATTTAAAACACAAAAATGGCTATATCTCCTAAACTGGGCGTTTGCGAGGGTCATTTTATGCACCAGAAAAAAAAAAAATACTAAAATGGCTATATCTCCTAAACTAGGAGTCTGCGAGGGTCATTTTATGCACCAGAAAAAAAAAATCAAAACACTTAAATGGCTATATCTCCTAAACTATTCGTCTGCGGGGGTCAATTTATGTACCAGAAAAAAAAAAATTCAAAATCAAAACACAAAAATGGCTATATCTCCTAAACTGGGCGTCTGCGGGGGTCATTTTATGCACCAGAAAAAAAAAATTCAAAATACTAAAATGGCTAAATCTTCTAAGCTAGGCGTCTGCGGGGTCAAATTATGCACCAGAAAAAAAAATCAAAATACTAAACGGATATATCTCCTAAACTAAGGTCTGCGGGGGTCAATTTATGCACCAGAAAAAAAAACATTCAAAACACAAAAATGGCTATATCTCCTAAACTGGGTCTCTGGGAGGGTCATTTTATGCACCAGAAAAAAAAATCAAAACACTTAAAAGGCTTTATCTCCAAAACTAAGCGTCTGCGGGGATCATTTTATGCACCAGAAAAAAAAATCAAAACACTTAAATAGCTATATCTCCAAAAATGGGCGTCTGCGGGAGTCATTTTATGCACCAGAAAAAAAAAATTCTAGATACTAAAATGGCTATATCTTCTAAACTAGGGTCTGCGGGGGTCAACTTATGAACCAGAAAAAAAAAATTCAAAACACAAAAATGGCTATATCTCCTAAACTGGGTCTCTGCGACCGTCATTTTATGCACCAGAAAAAAAAATAAAAACTCTTAAATGGCTATATCTCCAAAACTAGGCGCCAGCGGGGGTCATTTTATGCACCAGAAAAAAAAATTCTAAAAACTAAAATGGCTAAATCTTCTAAGCTAGGCGTCTGCGGGGTCAAATTATGCACCAGAAAAAAAAATCAAAATACTAAACGGATATATCTCCTAAACTAAGGTCTGCGGGGGTCAATTTATGCACCAGAAAAAAAAACATTCAAAACACAAAAATGGCTATATCTCCTAAACTGGGTCTCTGGGAGGGTCATTTTATGCACCAGAAAAAAAAATCAAAACACTTAAAAGGCTATATCTCCAAAACTAAGCGTCTGCGGGGATCATTTTATGCACCAGAAAAAAAAATCAAAACACTTAAATAGCTATATCTCCAAAAATGGGCGTCTGCGGGAGTCATTTTATGCACCAGAAAAAAAAAATTCTAGATACTAAAATGGCTATATCTTCTAAACTAGGGTCTGCGGGGGTCAACTTATGAACCAGAAAAAAAAAATTCAAAACACAAAAATGGCTATATCTCCTAAACTGGGTCTCTGCGACCGTCATTTTATGCACCAGAAAAAAAAATAAAAACACTTAAATGGCTATATCTCCAAAACTAGGCGCCAGCGGGGGTCATTTTATGCACCAGAAAAAAAAATTCTAAAAACTAAAATGGCTAAATCTTCTAAGCTAGGCGTCTGCGGGGTCAAATTATGCACAAGAAAAAAAAAATCAAAATACTAAACGGATATATCTCCAAAACTAGTCGCCAGCGGGGGTCATTTTATGCACCAGAAAAAAAAAACTTCTAAATACTAAAATGGCTATATCTCCTAAACTAGTCGTCTAAATGGCTAAATCTTCTAAGCTAGGCGTCTGCGGGGTCAAATTATGCATAAGAAAAAAAAATCAAAATACTAAACGGATATATCTCCTAAACTAGGGTCTGCGGGGTTCACTTTATGCACCAGAAAAAAAAACATTCAAAACACAAAAATGGCTATATCTCCTAAACTGGGTCTCTGGGAGGGTCATTTTATGCACCAGAAAAAAAAATTAAAACACTTAAATGGCTATATCTCCAAAAATAGGCGTCTGCGGGAGTCATTTTATGCACCAGAAAAAAAAAATTCTAGATTCTAAAATGGCTATATCTCCTAAGCTAGGCGTCTGCGGGGGTCATTTTATGCACCAAAAATCCAAAATACTAAAATGGCTAAATCTCCTAAACTAGGCGTCTGCGGGGTCAAATTACGCACCAGAAAAAAAAACAAAATACTAAAACGGATATATCTCATTAACTAGTGGTCTGCGGGGGTCATTTTATGCACCAAAAATACAAAGTACCAAAATGGCTATATCTCCTAAACTAGGCGTCTGCGGGGGTCATTTTAAGCACCAAAAATCCAAAATACTAAAAAGGCTAAATCTCCTAAACTAGGCGTCTGCGCGCTCAAATTACGCACCAGAAAAAAAAAACAAAATACTAAAACGGATATATCTCATTAACTAGTGGTCTGCGGGGGTCATTTTATGCACCAAAAATACAAAGTACCAAAATGGCTATATCTCCTAAACTAGGCGTCTTCGGGGGTCATTTTATGCACAAGAAAAAAAAGATTCTTAATACTAAAATGGCTATATCTCCTAAGCTAGGCGTCTGCCGGTGTCATTTTATGCAACAAAAATCCAAAATACTAAAATGGTTATATCTCTTAAACTAGTCGTCTGCGGGGGTTATCTTATGCACCAAAAACCCAAAATACTAAAATGGCTATATCTCCTAAACAAGGCGTCTGCGGGGTTCATTTTATACCCCAGAAAAATCAAATTCAAAATACTAAAACGGCTAAATCTCCTAAACTAGGCGTCTGCCGGGTCAAATTATGCACCAGAAAAAAAAAATCAAAATACTAAAACGGATATATCTCCTAAACTAGGCATCTGCGATTGTCATTTTATGCAACAGAAAAAAAATCAAAACACTTAAATGGATATATCTCCTAAACTAGGCGTCCGCGGGGGTCATTTTATGCACCAAAAATACAAAGTACCAAAATGGCTATATCTCCTAAACTAGGCGTCTGCGGGGGTCATTTTAAGCACCAAAAATCCAAAATACTAATTAGGCTATATCTCCTAAACTAGGCGTTTGAGGGGTCATTTTATGCACCAGAAAAACAAATAAAAATACTGAAATGGCTATATCTCCTAAACTAGGCCTCTGCGATGGCCATTTTATGCACCAGAAAAAAAAATCAAAACACTTAAATGGCTATATCTCCTAAACTATTCGTCTGCGGGGTCAATTTATGTCCCAGAAAAAAAAAATTCAAAATTCAGAAATGGCTAAATCTCCTAAGCTAGGCGTCTTCTTGGTCAAATTATGCACCAGAAAAAAAAATCAAATTTGCTAAAACGGATATATCTCCTAAACTAGGGTCTGCGGGGTTCATTTTATGCACCAGGAAAAAAAATTCAAAATACGAAAATGGATATATCTCCTAAACTAGGCGTCTGCGGGGGTCAATTTAAACACCAGAAAAAAAAAATTTAAAACACAAAAATGGCTATATCTCCTAAACTGGGCGTCTGCGAGGGTCATTTTATGCACCAGAAAAAAAAAATACTAAAATGGCTATATCTCCTAAACTAGGAGTCTGCGAGGGTCATTTTATGCACCAGAAAAAAAAAATCAAAACACTTAAATGGCTATATCTCCTAAACTATTCGTCTGCGGGGGTCAATTTATGTACCAGAAAAAAAAAATTTCAAAATCAAAACACAAAAATGGCTATATCTCCTAAACTGGGCGTCTGCGGGGGTCATTTTATGCACCAGAAAAAAAAAATTCAAAATACTAAAATGGTTAAATCTTCTAAGCTAGGCGTCTGCGGGGTCAAATTATGCACAAGAAAAAAAAATCAAAATACTAAACGGATATATCTCCTAAACTAAGGTCTGCGGGGGTCAATTTATGCACCAGAAAAAAAAAACATTCAAAACACAAAAATGGCTATATCTCCTAAACTGGGTCTCTGGGAGGGTCATTTTATGCACCAGAAAAAAAAATCAAAACACTTAAAAGGCTATATCTCCAAAACTAGGCGTCTGCGGGGATCATTTTATGCACCAGAAAAAAAAATCAAAACACATAAATAGCTATATCTCCAAAAATGGGCGTCTGCGGGAGTCATTTTATGCACCAGAAAAAAAAAATTCTAGATACTAAAATGGCTATATCTTCTAAACTAGGGTCTGCGGGGGTCAATTTATGAACCAGAAAAAAAAAATTCAAAACACAAAAATGGCTGTATCTCCTAAACTGGGTCTCTGCGAGCGTCATTTTATGCACCAGAAAAAAAAATAAAAACACTTAAATGGCTATATCACCAAAACTAGGCGCCAGCGGGGGTCATTTTATGCACCAGAAAAAAAAAATTCTAAAAACTAAAATGGCTATATCTCCTAAACTAGGCGTCTGCGGGGATCATTTTATGCACCAGAAAAAAAAAATTCAAAATACTAAAATGGCTAAATCTTCTAAGCTAGGCGTCTGCGGGGTCAAATTATGCACAAGAAAAAAAAAATCAAAATACTAAACGGATATATCTCCAAAACTAGGCGCCAGCGGGGGTCATTTTATGCACCAGAAAAAAAAAACTTCTAAATACTAAAATGGCTATATCTCCTAAACTAGTCGTCTAAATGGCTAAATCTTCTAAGCTAGGCGTCTGCGGGGTCAAATTATGCACAAGAAAAAAAAATTCAAAACACAAAAATGGCTATATTTCCTAAACTAGGCGTCTGAGGGGGTCATTTTATGCACCAGAAAAAAAAATCAAAAGACTTAAATGGCTATATCTCCTAAACTATTCGTCTGCGGGGGTCAATTTATGTCCCAGAACAGAAAATTGAAGACACAAAAATGATTATATCTCCTAAGATAGGCGTCTGCGGGGATCATTTTATGCACCAGAAAAAAAAAATTGAAAAGGCAAAAATGGCTATATCTCCTAAGCTAGGCGTCTGCAGAGGTAATTTTTTGCACCAGAAAAGAAAAATCAAAACCCAAAAATGTCTATATCTCCTAATCTAGGGGTCTTCGGGGGTCATTTTATGTACCAGAAAAAAAAAAAACTCTAAATACGAGTATCTCCTAAACTAGGGTCTGTGGGGTTCATTTTATGCACCAGAAAAAAAATTCGCGATACTAAAATGGCTATATCTCTTAAACTAGGCGTCTGCGAGGGTCATTTTATGCTCCAGAAAAAAAAATTCTAAATACTAAAATAGCTATATCTCCTAAACTAGGCGTCTGCGGGGGTTATTTTTAGCACCAAAAATCCAAAATACTAAAATGGCTATATCTCCTAAACTAGTCGTCTGCGGGGGTCATTTTATGCACCAAAAATACAAAGTACCAAAACGGCTATATCTCCTAAACTAGGCGTCTGCGAGGGTCATTTTATGCTCCAGAAAAAAAAATTCTAAATACTAAAATAGCTATATCTCCTAAACTAGGCGTCTGCGGGAGTCATTTTTAGCACCAAAAATCCAAAATACTAAAATAGCTATATCTCATAAACTAGGCGTCTGAGGGGGTCATTTTTAGCACCAAAAATCCAAAATACTACAATGGCTATATCTCCTAAACTAGGCGTCTTCGGGGGTCATTTTATGCACCAGAAAAAAAAAATTCAAAATACTAAAATGGCTAAATCTTCTAAGCTAGGCGTCTGCGGGGTCAAATTATGCACAAGAAAAAAAAATCAAAATACTAAACGGATATATCTCCTAAACTAAGGTCTGCGGGGGTCAATTTATGCACCAGAAAAAAAACTTTCAAAACACAAAAATGGCTATATCTCCTAAACTAGGCGTCTGCCGGTGTCATTTTATGCAACAAAAATCCAAAATACTAAAATGGTTATATCTCTTAAACTAGTCGTCTGCGGGGGTTATCTTATGCACCAAAAACCCAAAATACTAAAATGGCTATATCTCCTAAACAAGGCGTCTGCGGGGTTCATTTTATACCCCAGAAAAATCAAATTCAAAATACTAAAACGGCTAAATCTCCTAAACTAGGCGTCTGCCGGGTCAAATTATGCACCAGAAAAAAAAATCAAAATACTAAAACGGATATATCTCCTAAACTAGGCGTCTGCGATTGTCATTTTATGCAACAGAAAAAAAATCAAAACACTTAAATGGATATATCTCCTAAACTAGGCGTCCGCGGGGGTCATTTTATGCACCAAAAATACAAAGTACCAAAATGGCTATATCTCCTAAACTACTCGTCTGCGGGGGTCATTTTAAGCACCAAAAATCCAAAATACTAAAAAGGCTAAATCTCCTAAACTAGGCGTCTGCGGGGTCAAATTACGCTCCAAAAAAAAAAAACAAAATACTAAAACGGATATATCTCATTAACTAGTGGTCTGCGGGGGTCATTTTATGGACCAAAAATACAAAGTACCAAAATGGCTATATCTCCTAAACTAGGCGTCTTCGGGGGTCATTTTATGCACAAGAGAAAAAAGATTCTTAATACTAAAATGGCTATATCTCCTAAGCTAGGCGTCTGCCGGTGTCATTTTATGCAACAAAAATCCAAAATACTAAAATGGTTATATCTCTTAAACTAGTCGTCTGCGGGGGTTATTTTATGTACCAAAAACCCCAAATACTAAAATGGCTATATCTCCTAAACAAGGCGTCTGCGGGGTTCATTTTATACCCCAGAAAAATCAAATTCAAAATACTAAAACGGCTAAATCTCCTAAACTAGGCGTCTGCCGGGTCAAATTATGCACCAGAAAAAAAAATCAAAATACTAAAACGGATATATCTCCTAAACTAGGCGTCTGCGATTGTCATTTTATGCAACAGAAAAAAAACCAAAACACTTAAATGGATATATCTCCTAAACTAGGCGTCCGCGGGGGTCATTTTATGCACCAAAAATACAAAGTACCAAAATGGCTATATCTCCTAAACTACTCGTCTGCGGGGGTCATTTTAAGCACCAAAAATCCAAAATACTAAAAAGGCTAAATCTCCTAAACTAGGCGTCTGCGGGGTCAAATTACGCACCAAAAAAAAAAAAACAAAATACTAAAACGGATATATCTCATTAACTAGTGGTCTGCGGGGGTCATTTTATGGACCAAAAATACAAAGTACCAAAATGGCTATATCTCCTAAACTAGGCGTCTTCGGGGGTCATTTTATGCACAAGAAAAAAAAGATTCTTAATACTAAAATGGCTATATCTCCTAAGCTAGGCGTCTGCCGGTGTCATTTTATGCAACAAAAATCCAAAATACTAAAATGGTTATATCTCTTAAACTAGTCGTCTGCGGGGGTTATTTTATGTACCAAAAACCCCAAATACTAAAATGGCTATATCTCCTAAACAAGGCGTCTGCGGGGTTCATTTTATACCCCAGAAAAATCAAATTCAAAATACTAAAACGGCTAAATCTCCTAAACTAGGCGTCTGCCGGGTCAAATTATGCACCAGAAAAAAAAATCAAAATACTAAAACGGATATATCTCCTAAACTAGACGTCTGCGACTGTCATTTTATGCAACAGAAAAAAAATCAAAACACTATAATGGATATATCTCCTAAACTAGGCGTCCGCGGGGGTCATTTTATGCCCCAGAAAAAAATCCAAATACTAAAATGGTTATATCTCCTAAACTAGGCGTTTGAGGGGTCATTTTATGCACCAGAAAAACAAATAAAAATACTGAAATGGCTATATCTCCTAAACTAGGCCTCTGCGATGGTCATTTTATGCACCAGAAAAAAAAATCAAAACACTTAAATGGCTATATCTCCTAAACTATTCGTCTGCGGGGTCAATTTATGTCCCAGAAAAAAAAAATTCAAAATTCAGAAATGGCTAAATCTCCTAAGCTAGGCGTCTGCTTGGTCAAATTATGCACCAGAAAAAAAAAATACTAAAATGGCTATATCTCCTAAACTAGGAGTCTGCGAGGGTCATTTTATGCACCAGAAAAAAAAATCAAAACACTTAAATGGCTATATCTCCTAAACTATTCGTCTGCGCGGGTCAATTTATGTCCCAGAATAGAAAATTGAAGACACAAAAATGATTATATCTCCTAAGATAGGCGTCTGCGGGGATCATTTTATGCACCAGAAAAAAAAAATTGAAAAGGCAAAAATGGCTATATCTCCTAAGCTAGGCGTCTGCAGAGGTCATTTTTTGCACCAGAAAAGAAAAATCAAAACCCAAAAATGTCTATATCTCCTAATCTAGGGGTCTTCGGGGGTCATTTTATGTACCAGAAAAAAAAAAAACTCTAAATACGAGTATCTCGTAAACTATTGTCTGTGGGGTTCATTTTATGCACCAGAAAAAAAATTCGCGATACTAAAATGGCTATATCTACTAAACTAGGCGTCTGCGGGGGTCAATTTATGCACCAGAAAAAAAAAATCAAAATACTAAAATGGCTAAATCTTCTAAGCTAGGCGTCTGCGGGGTCAAATTATGCACAAGAAAAAAAAATCAAAATACTAAACGGATATATCTCCTAAACTAAGGTCTGCGGGGGTCAATTTATGCACCAGAAAAAAAAACTTTCAAAACACAAAAATGGCTATATCTCCTAAACTAGGCCTCTGCGAGGGTCATTTTATGCACCAGAAAAAAAAAATCAAAACACTTAAATGGATGTATTTCCTAAACTATTCGTCTGCGGGGGTCAATTTATGTACCAGAAAGAAAAAAATTCAAAATCAAAACACAAAATGGCTATATCTCCTAAACTGGTCGTCTGCAGGGGTCATTTTATGCACCAGAAAAAAAAAATACTAAAATGGCTATATCTCCTAAACTAAGCCTCTGCGAGGGTCATTTTATGCACCAGAAAAAAAAAATCAAAACACTTAAATGGCTATATCTCCTAAACTATTCGTCTGCGGGGGTCAATTTATGTACCAGAAAAAAAAAAATTCAAAATCAAAACACAAAAATGCATATATCTCCTAAACTGGGCGTCTGCGGGGGTCATTTTATGCACCAGAAAAAAAAAATTCAAAATACTAAAATGGCTAAATCTTCCAAGCTAGGCGTCTGCGGGGTCAAATTATGCACAAGAAAAAAAAATCAAAATACTAAACGGATATATCTCCTAAACTAAGGTCTGCGGGGGTCAATTTATGCACCAGAAAAAAAAACTTTCAAAACACAAAAATGGCTATATCTCCTAAACTGGGTCTCTGGGAGGGTCATTTTATGCACCAGAAAAAAAAAATCAAAACACTTAAATGGCTATATCTCCAAAACGAGGCGTCTGTGGGGATCATTTTACGCACCAGAAAAAAAAATCAAAACACTTAAATGGCTATATCTCCAAAAATGGGCGTCTGCGGGAGTCATTTTATGCACCAGAAAAAAAAAATTCTAGATACTAAAATGGCTATATCTTCTAAACTAGGGTCTGCGGGGGTCAATTTATGAACCAGAAAAAAAAAATTCAAAACACAAAAATGGCTATATTCCTACACTAGATGTCTGCAGGTGTCAATTTATGCACAAAAAATCCAAAATACTAAAATGGCTATATCTCTTAAACTAGGCGTTTGCGAGGGTCATTTTATGCTCCAGAAAAGAAAATTCTAAATACTAAAATAGCTATATCTCCTAAACTAGGCGTCTGCGGGGGTCATTTTTAGCACCAAAAATCCAAAATACTAAAATGGCTAAATCTCCTAAACTAGGCGTCTGCGGGGGTCATTTTAAGCACCAAAAATCCAAAATACTAAAAAGGCTAAATCTCCTAAACTAGGCGTCTGCGGGGTCAAATTACGCCCCAGAAAAAAAAAAAACAAAATATTAAAACGGATATATCTCATTAACTAGTGGTCTGCGGGGGTCATTTTATGCACCAAAAATACAAAGTACCAAAATGGCTATATCTCCTAAACTAGGCCTCTGCGAGGGTCATTTTATGCACCAGAAAAAAAAAATCAAAACACTTAAATGGATGTATTTCCTAAACTATTCGTCTGCGGGGGTCAATTTATGTACCAGAAAGAAAAAAATTCAAAATCAAAACACAAAATGGCTATATCTCCTAAACTGGTCGTCTGCGGGGGTCATTTTATGCACCAGAAAAAAAAAATACTAAAATGGCTATATCTCCTAAACTAGGCCTCTGCGAGGGTCATTTTATGCACCAGAAAAAAAAAATCAAAACACTTAAATGGCTATATCTCCTAAACTATTCGTCTGCGGGGGTCAATTTATGTACCAGAAAAAAAAAAATTCAAAATCAAAACACAAAAATGGCTATATCTCCTAAACTGGGCGTCTGCGGGGATCATTTTATGCACCAGAAAAAAAAAATTCAAAATACTAAAATGGCTAAATCTTCTAAGCTAGGCGTCTGCGGGGTCAAATTATGCACAAGAAAAAAAAATCAAAATACTAAACGGATATATCTCCTAAACTAAGGTCTGCGGGGGTCAATTTATGCACCAGAAAAAAAACTTTCAAAATACAAAAATGGCTATATCTCCTAAACTGGGTCTCTGGGAGGGTCATTTTATGCACCAGAAAAAAAAAATCAAAACAATTAAATGGTTATATCTCCAAAACTAGGCGTCTGCGGGGATCATTTTACGCACCAGAAAAAAAAATCAAAACACTTAAATGGCTATATCTCCAAAAATGGGCGTCTGCGGGAGTCATTTTATGCACCAGAAAAAAAAAATTCTAGATACTAAAATGGCTATATCTTCTAAACTAGGGTCTGCGGGGGTCAATTTATGAACCAGAAAAAAAAAATTCAAAACACAAAAATGGCTATATTCCTACACTAGATGTCTGCAGGTGTCAATTTATGCACAAAAAATCCAAAATACTAAAATGGCTATATCTCTTAAACTAGGCGTCTGCGAGGGTCATTTTATGCTCCAGAAAAAAAAATTCTAAATACTAAAATAGCTATATCTCCTAAACTAGGCGTCTGCGGGGGACATTTTTAGCACCAAAAATCCAAAATACTAAAATGGCTAAATCTCCTAAACTAGGCGTCTGCGGGGGTCATTTTAAGCACCAAAAATCCAAAATACTAAAAAGGCTAAATCTCCTAAACTAGGCGTCTGCGGGGTCAAATTACGCCCCAGAAAAAAAAAAACAAAATATTAAAACGGATATATCTCATTAACTAGTGGTCTTTGGGGGTCATTTTATGCACCAAAAATACAAAGTACCAAAATGGCTATATCTCCTAAACTAGGCCTCTGCGAGGGTCATTTTATGCACCAGAAAAAAAAAATCAAAACACTTAAATGGATGTATTTCCTAAACTATTCGTCTGCGGGGGTCAATTTATGTACCAGAAAGAAAAAAATTCAAAATCAAAACACAAAATGGCTATATCTCCTAAACTGGTCGTCTGCGGGGGTCATTTTATGCACCAGAAAAAAAAAATACTAAAATGGCTATATCTCCTAAACTAGGCGTCTGCGGGGATCATTTTACGCACCAGAAAAAAAAAATCAAAACACTTAAATGGCTATATCTCCAAAAATGGGCGTCTGCGGGAGTCATTTTATGCACCAAAAAAAAAAAAATTCTAGATACTAAAATGGCTATATCTTCTAAACTAGGGTCTGCGGGGGTCAATTTATGAACCAGAAAAAAAAAATTCAAAACACAAAAATGGCTATATTCCTACACTAGGGGTCTGCAGGTGTCAATTTATGCACCAAAAATCCAAAATACTAAAATGGCTATATCTCTTAAACTAGGCGTCTGCGAGGGTCATTTTATGCTCCAGAAAAAAAAATTCTAAATACTAAAATAGCTATATCTCCTAAACTAGGCGTCTGCGGGGGTCATTTTTAGCACCAAAAATCCAAAATACTAAAATGGCTAAATCTCCTAAACTAGGCGTCTGCGGGGGTCATTTTAAGCACCAAAAATCCAAAATACTAAAAAGGCTAAATCTCCTAAACAAATTATGCACAAGAAAAAAAAATCAAAATACTAAACGGATATATCTCCTAAACTAAGGTCTGCGGGGGTCAATTTATGCACCAGAAAAAAAACTTTCAAAACACAAAAATGGCTATATCTCCTAAACTGGGTCTCTGGGAGGGTCATTTTATGCACCAGAAAAAAAAAATCAAAACAATTAAATGGCTATATCTCCAAAACTAGGCGTCTGCGGGGATCATTTTACGCACCAGAAAAAAAATCAAAACACTTAAATGGCTATATCTCCAAAAATGGGCGTCTGCGGGAGTCATTTTATGCACCAGAAAAAAAAAATTCGAAACACAAAAATGGCTATATTCCTACACTAGGGGTCTGCAGGGGTCAATTTATGCACCAAAAATCCAAAATACTAAAATGGCTATATCTCTTAAACTAGGCGTCTGCAAGGGTCATTTTATGCTCCAGAAAAAAAAATTCTAAATACTAAAATAGCTATATCTCCTAAACTAGGCGTCTGCGGGGGACATTTTTAGCACCAAAAATCCAAAATACTAAAATGGCTAAATCTCCTAAACTAGGCGTCTGCGGGGGTCATTTTAAGCACCAAAAATCCAAAATACTAAAAAGGCTAAATCTCCTAAACTAGGCGTCTGCGGGGTCAAATTACGCCCCAGAAAAAAAAAAACAAAATATTAAAACGGATATATCTCATTAACTAGTGGTCTTTGGGGGTCATTTTATGCACCAAAAATACAAAGTACCAAAATGGCTATATCTCCTAAACTAGGCCTCTGCGAGGGTCATTTTATGCACCAGAAAAAAAAAATCAAAACACTTAAATGGATGTATTTCCTAAACTATTCGTCTGCGGGGGTCAATTTATGTACCAGAAAGAAAAAAATTCAAAATCAAAACACAAAATGGCTATATCTCCTAAACTGGTCGTCTGCGGGGGTCATTTTATGCACCAGAAAAAAAAAAATACTAAAATGGCTATATCTCCTAAACTAGGCGTCTGCGGGGATCATTTTACGCACCAGAAAAAAAAAATCAAAACACTTAAATGGCTATATCTCCAAAAATGGGCGTCTGCGGGAGTCATTTTATGCACCAAAAAAAAAAAAATTCTAGATACTAAAATGGCTATATCTTCTAAACTAGGGTCTGCGGGGGTCAATTTATGAACCAGAAAAAAAAAATTCAAAACACAAAAATGGCTATATTCCTACACTAGGTGTCTGCAGGTGTCAATTTATGCACCAAAAATCCAAAATACTAAAATGGCTATATCTCTTAAACTAGGCGTCTGCGAGGGTCATTTTATGCTCCAGAAAAAAAAATTCTAAATACTAAAATAGCTATATCTCCTAAACTAGGCGTCTGCGGGGGTCATTTTTAGCACCAAAAATCCAAAATACTAAAATGGCTAAATCTCCTAAACTAGGCGTCTGCGGGGGTCATTTTAAGCACCAAAAATCCAAAATACTAAAAAGGCTAAATCTCCTAAACTAGGCGTCTGCGGGGTCAAATTACGCCCCAGAAAAAAAAAAACAAAATATTAAAACGGATATATCTCATTAACTAGTGGTTTTTGGGGGTCATTTTATGCACCAAAAATACAAAGTACCAAAATGGCTATATCTCCTAAACTAGGCCTCTGCGAGGGTCATTTTATGCACCAGAAAAAAAAAATCAAAACACTTAAATGGATGTATTTCCTAAACTATTCGTCTGCGGGGGTCAATTTATGTACCAGAAAGAAAAAAATTCAAAATCAAAACACAAAATGGCTATATCTCCTAAACTGGTCGTCTGCGGGGGTCATTTTATGCACCAGAAAAAAAAAAAATACTAAAATGGCTAAATCTCCTAAGCTAGGCCTCTGCGCGGGTCATTTTACGCACCAGCAAAAAAAAATCAAAACACTTAAATGGCTATATCTCCTAAACTATTCGTCTGCGGGGGTCAATTTATGTACCAGAAAAAAGAAAAATTCAAAATCAAAACACAAAAATGGCAATATCTCCTAAACTGGGCGTCTGCGGGGGTCATTTTATGCACCAAAAAAAAAAAATTTCAAAATACTAAAATGGCTAAATCTTCTAAGCTAGGCGTCTGCGGGGTCAAATTATGCACAAGAAAAAAAAATCAAAATACTAAACGGATATATCTCCCAAACTAAGGTCTGCGGGGGTCAATTTATGCACCAGAAAAAAAACTTTCAAAACACAAAAATGGCTATATCTCCTAAACTGGGTCTCTGGGAGGGTCATTTTATGCACCAGAAAAAGAAAATCAAAACACTTAAATGGCTATATCTCCAAAACTAGGCGTCTGCGGGGATCATTTTACGCACCAGAAAAAAAAATCAAAACACTTAAATGGCTATATCTCCAAAAATGGGCGTCTGCGGGAGTCATTTTATGCACCAGAAAAAAAAAATTCTAGATACTAAAATGGCTATATCTTCTAAACTAGGGTCTGCGGGGGTCAATTTATGAACCAGAAAAAAAAAATTCGAAACACAAAAATGGCTATATTCCTACACTAGGGGTCTGCAGGGGTCAATTTATGCACCAAAAATCCAAAATACTAAAATGGCTATATCTCTTAAACTAGGCGTCTGCGAGGGTCATTTTATGCTCCAGAAAAAAAAATTCTAAATACTAAAATAGCTATATCTCCTAAACTAGGCGTCTGCGGGGGTTATTTTTAGCACCAAAAATCCAAAATACAAAAATGGCTATATCTCCTAAACTAGTCGTCTGCGGGGGTCATTTTATGCACCAAAAATACAAAGTACCAAAACGGCTATATCTCCTAAACTAGGCGTCTGCGAGGGTCATTTTATGCTCCAGAAAAAAAAATTCTAAATACTAAAATAGCTATATCTCCTAAACTAGGCGTCTGCGGGAGTCATTTTTAGCACCAAAAATCCAAAATACTAAAATAGCTATATCTCATAAACTAGGCGTCTGAGGGGGTCATTTTTAGCACCAAAAATCCAAAATACTAAAATGGCTATATCTCCTAAGCTAGGCGTCTTCGGGGGTCATTTTATGCACCAGAAAAAAAAAATTCAAGATACTAAAATGGCTAAATCTTCTAAGCTAGGCGTCTGCGGGGTCAAATTATGCACAAGAAAAAAAAATCAAAATACTAAACGGATATATCTCCTAAACTAAGGTCTGCGGGGGTCAATTTATGCACCAGAAAAAAAAACTTTCAAAACACAAAAATGGCTATATCTCCTAAACTAGGCCTCAGCGAGGGTCATTTTATGCAACAGAAAAAAAAAATCAAAACACTTAAATGGATGTATTTACTAAACTATTCGTCTGCGGGGGCCAATTTATGTACCAGAAAGAAAAAAATTCAAAATCAAAACACAAAATGGCTATATCTCCTAAACTGGTCGTCTGCGGGGGTCATTTTATGCACCAGAAAAAAAAAATACTAAAATGGCTATATCTCCTAAACTAGGCCTCTGCGAGGGTCATTTTATGCACCAGAAAAAAAATTCGCGATACTAAAATGGCTATATCTACTAAACTAGGCGTCTTCGGGGGTCAATTTATGCACCAGAAAAAAACAATCAAAATACTAAAATGGCTAAATCTTCTAAGCTAGGCGTCTGCGGGGTCAAATTATGCACAAGAAAAAAAAAATCAAAATACTAAACGGATATATCTCCTAATCTAAGGTCTGCGGGGGTCAATTTATGCAACAGAAAAAAAAACTTTCAAAACACAAAAATGGCTATATCTCCTAAACTAGGCCTCTGCGAGGGTCATTTTATGCAACAGAAAAAAAAAATCAAAACACTTAAATGGAGGTATTTACTAAACTATTCGTCTGCGGGGGTCAATTTATGTACCAGAAAAAAGAAAAATTCAAAATCAAAACACAAAAATGGCTATATCTCCTAAACTGGGCGTCTGCGGGGGTCATTTTATGCACCAAAAAAAAAAATTTCAAAATACTAAAATGGCTAAATCTTCTAAGCTAGGCGTCTGCGGGGTCAAATTATGCACAAGAAAAAAAAATCAAAATACTAAACGGATATATCTCCTAAACTAAGGTCTGCGGGGGTCAATTTATGCACCAGAAAAAAAAACTTTCAAAACACAAAAATGGCTATATCTCCTAAACTAGGCCTCTGCGAGGGTCATTTTATGCAACAGAAAAAAAAAATCAAAACACTTAAATGGATGTATTTACTAAACTATTCGTCTGCGGGGGTCAATTTATGTACCAGAAAGAAAAAAATTCAAAATCAAAACACAAAATGGCTATATCTCCTAAACTGGTCGTCTGCGGGGGTCATTTTATGCACCAGAAAAAAAAAAATACTAAAATGGCTATATCTCCTAAACTAGGCCTCTGCGAGGGTCATTTTATGCACCAGAAAAAAAATTCGCGATACTAAAATGGCTATATCTACTAAACTAGGCGTTTTCGGGGGTCAATTTATGCACCAGAAAAAAAAAATCAAAATACTAAAATGGCTAAATCTTCTAAGCTAGGCGTCTGCGGGGTCAAATTATGCACAAGAAAAAAAAATCAAAATACTAAACGGATATATCTCCTAAACTAAGGTCTGCGGGGGTCAATTTATGCACCAGAAAAAAAAACTTTCAAAACACAAAAATGGCTATATCTCCTAAACTAGGCCTCTGCGAGGGTCATTTTATGCAACAGAAAAAAAAAATCAAAACACTTAAATGGATGTATTTACTAAACTATTCGTCTGCGGGGGTCAATTTATGTACCAGAAAGAAAAAAATTCAAAATCAAAACACAAAATGGCTATATCTCCTAAACTGGTCGTCTGCGGGGGTCATTTTATGCACCAGAAAAAAAAAAATACTAAAATGGCTATATCTCCTAAACTAGGCCTCTGCGAGGGTCATTTTATGCACCAGAAAAAAAAATCAAAACACTTGAATGGCTATATCTCCTAAACTATTCGTCTGCGAGGGTCAATTTATGTACCAGAAAAAAAAAATCAAAATCAAAACACAAAAATGGCTATATCTCCTAAACTGGGCGTCTGCGGGGGTCATTTTATGCACCAGAAATAAAAAATTCAAAATACTAAAATGGCTAAATCTTCTAAGCTATTCGTCTGCGGGGTCAAATTATGCACAAGAAAAAAAAATCAAAATACTAAACGGATATATCTCCTAAACTAAAGTCTGCGGGGGTCAATTTATGCACCAGAAAAAAAACTTTCAAAACACAAAAATGGCTATATCTCCTAAACTGGGTCTCTGGGAGGGTCATTTTATGCACCGGAAAAAAAAATCAAAACACTTAAATGGCTATATCTCCAAAACTAGGCGTCTGCGGGGATCATTTTACGCACCAGAAAAAAAAATCAAAACACTTAAATGGCTATATCTCCAAAAATTGGCGTCTGCGGGAGTCATTTTATGCACCAGAAAAAAAAATTCTAGATACTGAAATGGCTATATCTTCTAAACTAGGGTCTGCGGGGGTCAATTTATGAACCAGAAAAAAAAAATTCGAAACACAAAAATGGCTATCTTCCTACACTAGGGGTCTGCAGGGGTCAATTTATGCACCAAAAATCCAAAATACTAAAATGGCTATATCTCTTAAACTAGGCGTCTGCGAGGGTCATTTTATGCTCCAGAAAAAAAAATTCTAAATACTAAAATACTCGTAGCTATATCTCCTAAACTAGGCGTCTGCGGGGGTTATTTTTAGCACCAAAAATCCAAAATACTAAAATGGCTATATCTCCTAAACTAGTCGTCTGCGGGGGTCATTTTAAGAACCAAAAATCCAAAATACTAAAAAGGATAAATCTCCTAAACTAGGCGTCTGCGGGGTCAAATTACGCCCTAGAAAAAAAAAACAAAGTATTAAAACGGATATATCTCATTAACTAGTGGTCTGCGGGGGTCATTTTATGCACCAAAAATACAAAGTACCAAAACGGCTATATCTCCTGAACTAGGCGTCTGCGAGGGTCATTTTATGCTCCAGAAAAAAAAATTCTAGATACTAAAATACTCGTAGCTATATCTCCTAAACTAGGCGTCTGCGGGAGTCATTTTTAGCACCAAAAATCCAAAATACTAAAATAGCTATACCTCATAAACTAGGCGTCTGAGGGGGTCATTTTTAGCACCAAAAATCCAAAATACTAAAATGGCTATATCTCCTAAACTAGGCGTCTTCGGGGGTCATTTTATGCACCAGAAAAAAAAAATCAAAATACTAAAATGGCTAATTCTTCTAAGCTAGGCGTCTGCGGGGTCAAATTATGCACAAGAAAAAAAATCAAAATATTAAACGGATATATCTCCTAAACTAAGGTCTGCGGGGGTCAATTTATGCACCAGAAAAAAAAAATTCGAAACACAAAAATGGCTATATTCCTACACTAGGGGTCTGCAGGGGTCAATTTATGCACCAAAAATCCAAAATACTAAAATGGCTATATCTCTTAAACTAGGCGTCTGCGAGGGTCATTTTATGCTCCAGAAAAAAAATTCTAAATACTAAAATAGCTATATCTCCTAAACTAGGCGTCTGCTTGAGTCATTTTTAGCACCAAAAATCCAAAATACTAAAATAGCTATATCTCATAAACTAGGCGTCTGAGGGGGTCATTTTTAGCACCAAAAATCCAAAATACTAAAATGGCTATATCTCCTAAACTAGGCGTCTGCGGGGGTCATTTTAAGCACCAAAAATCCAAAATACTAAAAAGGCTAAATCTCCTAAACTAGGCGTCTGCGGGGTCAAATTGCGCCCCAGAAAAAAAAAAAACAAAATATTAAAACGGATATATCTCATTAACTAGTGGTCTGCGGGGGTCATTTTATGCACCAAAAATACAAAGTACCAAAATGGCTATATCTCCTAAACTAGGCGTCTGCGAGGGTCATTTTATGCTCCAGAAAAAAAAATTCTAAATACTAAAATAGCTATATCTCCTAAACTAGGCGTCTGCGGGGGTCATTTTTAGCACCAAAAATCCAAAATACTAAAATGGCTATATCTCCTAAACTAGGCGTCTTCGGGGGTCATTTTATGCACCAGAAAAAAAAAATCAAAACACTTAAATGGATGTATTTCCTAAACTATTCGCCTGCGGGGGTCAATTTATGTACCAGAAAGAAAAAAATTCAAAATCAAAACACAAAATGGCTATATCTCCTAAACTGGTCGTCTGCGGGGTCAAATTATGCACAAGAAAAAAAAATCAAAATACTAAACGGATATATCTCCTAAACTAAGGTCTGCGGGGGTCAATTTATGCACCAGAAAAAAAAACTTTCAAAACACAAAAATGGCTATATCTCCTAAATTGGGTCTCTGGGAGGGTCATTTTATGCACCAGAAAAAAGAAATCAAAACACTTAAATGGCTATATCTCCAAACCTAGGCGTCTGCGGGGATCATTTTACGCACCAGAAAAAAAAATCAAAACACTTAAATGGCTATATCTCCAAAAATGGGCGTCTGCGGGAGTCATTTTATGCACCAGAAAAAAAAAATTCTAGATACTAAAATGGCTATATCTTCTAAACTAGGGTCTGCGGGGGTCAATTTATGAACCAGAAAAAAAAATTCAAAACACAAAAATGGCTATATTCCTACACTAGGGGTCTGCAGGGGTCAATTTATGCACCAAAAATCTAAAATACTAAAATGGCTATATCTCTTAAACTAGGCGTCTGCGAGGGTCATTTTATGCTCCAGAAAAAAAAATTCTAAATACTAAAATAGCTATATCTCCTAAACTAGGCGTCTGCGGGGGTCATTTTTAGCACCAAAAAACCAAAATACTAAAATGGCTATATCTCCTAAACTAGGCGTCTGCGGGGGTCATTTTAAGCACCAAAAATCCAAAATACTAAAAAGGCTAAATCTCCTAAACTAGGCGTCTGCGGGGTCAAATTGCGCCCCAGAAAAAAAAAACAAAATATTAAAACGGATATATCTCATTAACTAGTGGTCTGCGGGGGTCATTTTATGCACCAAAAATACAAAGTACCAAAATGGCTATATCTCCTAAACTAGGCGTCTGCGAGGGTCATTTTATGCTCCAGAAAAAAAAATTCTAAATACTAAAATAGCTATATCTCCTAAACTAGGCGTCTGCGGGGGTCATTTTTAGCACCAAAAATCCAAAATACTAAAATGGCTATATCTCCTAAACTAGGCGTCTTCGGGGGTCATTTTATGCACCAGAAAAAAAAAATCAAAACACTTAAATGGATGTATTTCCTAAACTATTCGCCTGCGGGGGTCAATTTATGTACCAGAAAGAAAAAAATTCAAAATCAAAACACAAAATGGCTATATCTCCTAAACTGGTCGTCTGCGGGGATCATTTTATGCACCAGAAAAAAAAAAATACTAAAATGGCTATATCTCCTAAACTAGGCCTCTGCGAGGGTCATTTTATGCACCAGAAAAAAAAAATCAAAACACTTAAATGGCTATATCTCCTAAACTATTCGTCTGCGGGAGTCAATTTATGTACCAGAAAAAAAAAATCAAAATGAAAACACAAAAATGGCTGTATCTCCTAAACTGGGCATCTGCGGGGGTCATTTTATGCACCAGAAAAAAAAATCAAAACACTTAAATGGCTATATCTCCAAAAATGGGCGTCTGCGGGAGTCATTTTATGCACCAGAAAAAAAAAAATTCTAGATTCTAAAATGGCTATATCTCCTAAGCTAGTCGTCTGCGCGGGTCTTTTTATGCACCAGAAAAAAAAAATCAAAACACTTAAATGGATGTATTTCCTAAACTATTCGCCTGCGGGGGTCAATTTATGTACCAGAAAGAAAAAAATTCAAAATCAAAACACAAAATGGCTATATCTCCCAAACTGGTCGTCTGCGGGGATCATTTTATGCACCAGAAAAAAAAATACTAAAGTGGCTATATCTCCTAAACTAGGCCTCTGCGAGGGTCATTTTATGCACCAGAAAAAAAAAAATCAAAACACTTAAATGGCTATATCTCCTAAACTATTCGTCTGCGGGATTCAATTTATGTACCAGAAAAAAAAAATCAAAATGAAAACACAAAAATGGCTATATCTCCTAAACTGGGCGTCTGCGGGGGTCATTTTATGCACCAGAAAAAAAAATCAAAACACTTAAATGGCTATATCTCCAAAAATGGGCGTCTGCGGGAGTCATTTTATGCACCAGAAAAAAAAAAAATTCTAGATACTAAAATGGCTATATCTCCTAAGCTAGTCGTCTGCGCGGGTCTTTTTATGCACCAGAAAAAAAAAATCAAAACACTTAAATGGATGTATTTCCTAAACTATTCGCCTGCGGGGGTCAATTTATGTACCAGAAAGAAAAAAATTCAAAATCAAAACACAAAATGGCTATATCTCCCAAACTGGTCGTCTGCGGGGATCATTTTCTGCACCAGAAAAAAAAATACTAAAATGGCTATATCTCCTAAACTAGGCCTCTGCGAGGGTCATTTTATGCACCAGAAAAAAAAAAAATCAAAACACTTAAATGGCTATATCTCCTAAACTATTCGTCTGCGGGAGTCAATTTATGTACCAGAAAAAAAAAAATCAAAATGAAAACACAAAAATGGCTATATCTCCTAAACTGGGCGTCTGCGGGGGTCAATTTATGAACCAGAAAAAAAAAATTCAAAACACAAAAATGGCTATATCTCCTAAACTGGGTCTCTGCGAGCGTCATTTTATGCACCAGAAAAAAAAAATGAAAACACTTAAATGGCTATATCTCCAAAACTAGGCGCCAGAGGGGGTCATTTTATGCACCAGAAAAAAAAAACTTCTAAATACTAAAATGGCTATATCTCCTAAGCTAGTCGTCTGCGCGGGTCTTTTTATGCACCAGAAAAAAAAATTCAAAATGCTAAAATGGCTAAATCTTCTAAGCAAGGCGTCTGCGGGGTCAAATTATGCACAAGAAAAAAAAATCAAAATACTAAACGGATATATCTCCTAAACTAGGGTCTGCGGGGGTCAATTTATGCACCAGAAAAAAATACATTCAAAACACAAAAATGGCTATATCTCCTAAACTGGGTCTCTGGGAGGGTCATTTTATGCACCAGAAAAATAAAATTAAAACACTTAAATGGCTATATCTCCAAAACTAGGCGTCTGCGGGGATCATTTTATGCACCAGAAAAAAAAATCAAAACACTTAAATGGCTATATCTCCAAAAATAGGCGTCTGCGGGAGTCATTTTATGCACCAGAAAAAAAAAATTATAGATACTAAAATGGCTATATCTTCTAAACTAGGGTCTGCGGGGGTCATTTTATGCACCAAAAATCCAAAATACTAAAATGGCTATATTCCTACACTAGGGGTCTGCAGGGGTCAATTTATGCACCAAAAATCCAAAATACTAAAATGGCTATATCTCCTAAACTAGGCGTCTGCGGGGGTCATTTTAAGCACCAAAAATCCAAAATACTAAAAAAGCTAAATCTCCTAAACTAGGCGTCTGCGGGGTCAAATTACGCCCCAGAAAAAAAAAACAAATTATTAAAACGGATATATCTCATTAACTAGTGGTCTGCGGGGGTCATTTTATGCACCAAAAATACAAAGTACCAAAATGGCTATATCTCCTAAACTAGGCGTCTTCGGGGGTCATTTTATGCACAAGAAAAAAAAGATTCTTAATACTAAAATGGCTACATCTCCTAAGCTAGGCGTCTGCCGGTGTCATTTTATGCAACAAAAATCCGAAATACTAAAAAGTTATATATCCTAAACTAGTCGTCTGCGGGGGTTATTTTATGCACCAAAAACCCAAAATACTAAAATGGCTATATCTCCTAAACAAGGCGTCTGCGGGGTTCATTTTATGCTCCAGAAAAAAAATTCGCGATACTAAAATGGCTATATCTACTAAACTAGGCGTCTGCGGGGGTCAATTTATGTACCAGAAAGAAAAAAATTCAAAATCAAAACACAAAATGGCTATATCTCCTAAACTGGTCGTCTGCGGGGATCATTTTATGCACCAGAAAAAAAAAATACTAAAATGGCTATATCTCCGAAACTAGGCCTCTGCGAGGGTCATTTTAGGCACCAGAAAAAAAAATCAAAACACTTAAATGGCCATATCTCCAAAACTAGGCCTCTGCGAGGGTCATTTTATGCACCAGAAAATAAAATCAAAACACTTAAATGGCTATATCTCTAAAACTAGGCGTCTGCGGGGGTCATATTATGCACCAGAAAAAAAAATTCTAAATACTAAAATGTCTATACTTCCTAAACTAGTCGTCTGCGTGGGTGTTTTTATGCACCAGAAAAAAAAATTCAAAATACTAAAATGGGTAAATCTACTAAACTAGGCGTCTGCGGGGGTCAATTTATGCACCAGAAAAAAAAAATCAAAATACTAAAATGGCTATATCTCCTAAGCTAGGCCTCTGCGAGGGTCATTTTAAGCACCAGAAAAAAAAAATGAAAACACTTAAGTGGATGTATTTCCTAAACTATTCGTCTGCGGGGGTCAATTTATGTACCAGAAAGAAAAAAATTCAAAACTAAAACACAAAATGGCTATATCTTCTAAACTAGTCGTCTGCGCGGGTCTTTTTATGCACCAGAAAAAAAAATTCAAAATGCTAAAATGGCTAAATCTTCTAAGCTAGGCGTCTGCGGGGTCAAATTATGCACAAGAAAAAAAAAATCAAAATACTAAACGGATATATCTCCAAAACTAGGCGCCAGCGGGGGTCATTTTATGCACCAGAAAAAAAAAATTCTAAAAACTAAAATGGCTATATCTCCTAAACTAGTCGTCTGCGCGGGTCTTTTTGTGCACCAGAAAAAAAAATTCAAAATGCTAAAATGGCTAAATCTTCCAAGCTAGGCGTCTGCGGGGTCAACTTATGCACAAGAAAAACAAATCAAAATACTAAACGGATATATTTCCTAAACTAGGGTCTGCGGGGGTCAATTTATGCACCAGAAAAAAAAACATTCAAAACACAAAAATGGCTATATCTCCTAAACTGGGTCTCTGGGAGGGTTATTTTATGCACCAGAAAAAAAAAATTAAAACACTTAAATGGCTATATCTCCAAAACTAGGCGTCTGCGGGGATCATTTTATGCACCAGAAAAAAAAATCAAAATACTTAAATGGCTATATCTCTAAAAATAGGCGTCTGCGGGAGTCATTTTATGCATCAGAAAAAAAAAATTCTAGATACTAAAATGGCTATATCTCCTAAGCTTGGCATCTGCGGGGATCATTTTATGCACCAAAAATCCAAAATACTAAAATGGCTATATTCCTACCCTAGGGGTCTGCAGGGGTCAATTTATGCACCAAAAATCCAAAATACTAAAATGGCTATATCTCTTAAACTAGGCGTCTGCGAGGGTCATGTTATGCTCCAGAAAAAAAAATTCTAAATACTAAAATAGCTATATCACCTAAACTAGGCGTCTGCGAGGGTCATTTTTAGCACCAAAAATCCAAAATACTAAAATGGCTATATCTCCTAAACTAGGCGTCTGCGGGGGTCATTTTAAGCACCAAAAATCCAAAATACTAAAAAGGCTAAATCTCCTAAACTATTCGTCTGCGGGGTCAAATTACGCACCAGAAAAAAAAAACAAAATACTAAAACGGATATATCTCATTAACTAGTGGTCTGCGGGGGTCATTTTATGCACCAAAAATACAAAGTACCAAAATGGCTATATCTCCTAAACTAGGCGTCTTCGGGGGTCATTTTATGAACAAGAAAAAAAAGATTCTTAATACTAAAATGGCTATATCTCCTAAGCTAGGCGTCTGCCGGTGTCATTTTATGCACCAAAAATCCAAAATACTAAAATGGCTATATCTCCTAAGCTAGGCGTCTGCCGGGTCAAATTATGCACCAGAAAAAAAAATCAAAATACTAAAACGGATATATCTCCTAAACTAGGCGTCTGCGATTGTCATTTTATGCAACAGAAAAAAAATCAAAACACTTAAATGGATATATCTCCTAAACTAGGCGTCCGCGGGGTTCATTTTATGCCCCAGAAAAAAAATCCAAATACTAAAATGGCTATATCTCCTAAACTAGGCGTTTGAGGGGTCATTTTATGCACCAAAAATCCAAAATATTAAAATGGCTATATCTCCTAAGCTAGGCATCTGGGGGTGTCATTTTATGCCAAAGAAAAAAAACCCAAATACTAAAATGGTTATATCTCCTAAACTAGTCGTCTGCGGGGGTAATTTTATGCCCCAGAAAAAATATCGCTGGACATCAGAAAAGCTTTCGATACCGTATCGCACCACAGCATGCTACGGGCCTTAACGAGAGCTAATGTAGACCGAAAATTTATAGGGTATATATGGTCTGCAACAAACAACGCTGAAACCAACATCACGACCAGTACGGAATCGGTTCCGATAACAACTAGGAGAGGTGTAAAACAAGGAGACCCCCTTTCACCCACCCTATTTAATTTCATACTTGACGAACTTCTCAGACAACTTGACGACTACGAAGGAATCTATATCAACCCACAACAGAAGCTCCGTTGCCTGGCATACGCGGACGACCTTTTACTCTTCGCAGGTAACCGTGAAGATGCGGAACGAATACTGGAAACAGTTGAAAAATTCCTTAGAAGCAAAGGCATGGAGATCAACGCCGAAAAAAGTCACATGCTTCATCTACGCACCGTTCCAAGTAAAAAAGGCTATTCGCAGATACAACGCCTGCCAGATGCGGAACCACCTACATAAGAGCAGTAGACATCGGAGAAGAGCTCAGGTACCTTGGTGGGAGTCTTACACCATCTGGCGAAATCCCTTGCAGTGCAGGAGAGCTATTTCAACAACTAGCCAGAATTGGGAAAGCGCCAATAAAACCAGCGCAAAAAATAGCTCTCTTAAAAGAGCATCTGATTCCCAGGTACATCGCGCACCTCCAACGGCCCACGATTACCCGGAAAACACTAAAGGAAGCCGATAGGAAGATCCGCGCCTTCGTAAGGAGAGTACTACACCTGACCTCCCATTGCCACAATGCAATACTCCATGCAAAAGCCAAAGACGGAGGACTCGGTATCTTCCAATTCACCACAAGAATCCCGGCAATAATAACTGCGAGAATAACGGCACTCAGCAACGTCGATGACATCTTCCGGGCAATCGTCAACACCAGGCAAACCTGGATGAATAGGATTCGCCAAATGGTGCACCCAGCTCAACAAACAAAAGAACAGAGCGCCAGGTACCTAGCACTACATCTCGAAACATCATACTCCGGGAATGGCATCTGGCAGGTAGCCAATAACAACAACTGCACAAAAATAATCACACAACCGCCACCCTTCTGGACAGCACAGGATCACATCAAGGCAATTCACCTACGATATAACCTGTTGCCCACCGTGGGAATCCCCTCCAACCCCCCCGGAGCCAGAAGATGCAGAGGCAATTGTGACAGGAGCGAAACACTCTGCACGTACTCCAAGCGTGTCCTATTACACACTGGAGCCGTATACAGAGGCACAACTTCGTAGTAAAGAGGCTCGTAGCAGCAGCACGCAGCCACGGATGGTCTGCAGAAATCGAGCCAAGGTTCAGAGGCAGCGACGGACTACTGAAAAAACCCGACGTCCTCCTCATGAACCGGGATGAAGTCATCATCTGCGACGTCGCCATACACTGGGAAGGTCCGGAACCCCTTTCCCAGCAATACGCTCACAAAATGGCTATATATAGCACAGAACCATTCGTGGCTGCAGTATAGCAGAGGTTCCCCGCAGCAAACTTAGCAATACTGCCACTAATTATAGGCGCAAGAGGAGGATGGTGTGCGCTAAACAAACACCTCTGCCACCACCTACGATTGCGGCAAAAAGACATCCAAGACCTCATAACAACAACAATGAGAGGAAGTTGGCAGACGCACCAGTATTTTATGCGTCACATATGGAGCCGCACACACAGCACACAAACAGGGTACAGCTACCCAACAACTTAGCTGAAATTAGCACCACCAGTGCCTTTATTTAATCAATTACTTATGTAACAATAAAATGGGTGTCCATAAAGTGTATATAAATGGCCCCAACAAAACCTAACACCTTATTGTAAACATTAAAGTTATGAAAAAATAAAGATTAATTATTAGCCAAATGCCTCGTCATCTAATTAGTGACGCGCATGAATGGATTAACGAGATTCCTTCTGTCCCTATCTACTTGGGGACTCAGCAGGCGTTCTGTTCGTATCATATACGATGGCCTTTTTGTTGCCTGTGCAACATATGGAGCATCGGTATGGTACGACCGAGTTATGACTGTTGATGGTCGAAAGCGGATCCTGGCTTGTCAAAGAGTCGCCTTGCTTGGCTGTTTACCGGTGTGCCACACTGTCTCCACAGAGGCAATGCAGGTCTTGCTGGGAGTGCCACCTCTGGATCTGGAAGTGATACGTCGTGGTATTGCTTTCAAGATCAGAAAAGGTCTCCCTCTAAATGAGCGCGATTGGGTTTCCCCGGAAGAAGTGGATGGCCTATCCCTGAAGCAGCGTAAAACCTTGCTACACGCATGTGTTCTATCTAGATGGCAATCTAGATGGGATGCTAGCGAAAATGGTAGGGTTACTTATGGCTTCCTAAGGGATGTGCTAACCATGAGAATTTTTCCTGAACGGAATTTTAACCTCAGCCTGGGCTTTTTGTTGACCGGGCATGGCTCTCTCAATGCATGCTTGCATAAGAGGGGGCTTAGCGAGGTTGCGAGCTGCTCATGTGGAGCTACCTATGAGGACTGGCTTCATGTCCTATGTGAGTGTCCCAATTACGCTGACATAAGGAACTTGCAAGCTATGGGCATCACCTTTAATGGTGAGACCTACGATGTCAGTGGAATTATCACTGATACCGTACGGTTTGAAAGAACCCGTAATTTTGCAAAAGATGTATTCAATAGAAGGCGCAGTAGGAGCTAGCGGGAAGTTTGTAGATCTTCAAATTGTTGCAAGGCCGCCAGTCCTGGGCAGTGAGGTGCCCAACTGGAAGTAACCTCAAGGTTGCGAAGCTCGACCGGAAGCTATATTCTGGTACCACGGGAGGTCAGGAGCCCCCGGAACTATGGTTCCGACCTGACCTAGGCCCCCTTGTGGGAGTATCGTGGTGGCTGTAGGTTTAAACCTAAAATCGCGGGGAGAATGGACCGAATGGATCTTGGACATCTCATGGCTTAGCATGTGTGTAGTTTACTACGACCTGTGCTAAACCATGGGATTGCTATGGAACCAATTAGTCTGCTCGATGTGGAGTTGCATTGCAACCAGGTGCCATGACCCACAGAATGGCTGAGGTATTAGATAGGCCTCGACCCTTCACCAAAGGGGAAGTTCGTGCCTTACACACGACTTCGAATCTGGTACTGGTGGTAGTACTTGTACTACCCGAAGGGCGCTTATCAACGCATTATTTTGATATCTTGTGCGAAGACGCACCGTAGGTTTAAGCCCTCACGGCAGGTACCTACGTAAAACACAAGAGACATCTGTCCCTATCTACTGGCCCCCGCCCAATTATCAAGGCTTCGCCCATCAATGGCGTTGTCTAATAAAAAGCGGGGGTAGATTATTCTATAACTGGTCTTATCGTAAACATCTTCAGATTACAGCCTCTGAATGGTTGCTACGATTTGACCAGTTACAAGTTGCCGGTCATAGGTCTTATTGGTAGGCTTGACCACCGGTAGTCCATACCAGGACTTAAAACACGGTACCATGGGAGTCAGGAGCCCCCCGGACTTCGGTCCGGGCCTGACTTGTTAGAGGTAGGCCCCCTTGTGGGAGCGTCATGGTGGCTGTGGTTTAAACCCAAATCGCGGGTACGGGTTTCCTTTTTGGTTTAGCCCATTGTAGAGTAGCAAATAATTACTGGGTGCTGCGACCCTAAGAGCAGCAAGAGGTTTTAGGTCGGCCTCGACTCATACCAAGGGTGGGACTTGTGCCTCCAACACAAGTTCTGCTTTGGTATAAAATATAAGCAAAGTATTGGTAAATATAAAGCGAGTATTTAGCGATGACAAGGCGTATCCTTGCTCCCTATGGGTGTATGGGCACCTCGTAGACATTAAGCCTTACGGCAGGAGGTTTACGTTAAAAATCCAGGTACGTTCTGTCCCTATCTACTCAGTTGTCACTTGACTTTCGAAGTGTACGGTTGTGTTGCGGTGTTCGGTTTTGCTGTGATTTTCATGTACTTTTCAGTGCAGAATTTACTGTGTAAAGTTTAATTCAATTTAATTACGGTCGTTGTATTTTTAGCATTTTTAAACGCTAAATACTTAATTGCGGTCGTTGTGTTGTGCCATTCACTAATTACTTTTTATTGCGGTCGTTTTTCTTATTACTGTGTGCTAATTACAATTTAATTACCCTTAAAAGAGCAGGAATTGCCAAAAACTAGTGATCTCTATTTTGTGCCGTAATTACTTTTATTACGGTTAAAAGAGGAGTAATTCCCAAAATTTAGCGTTGTGGTATTTAATTACTTTATAATTACTGTGTTAAGTGTTAAGTGTTGCCACCTTGGGTAGGAGACATGCCTCCTACCAAAAAGAAATCAGGAACGAATATAAGGGAGAAACTAAAAAAGCTTGTGGAGAAAGGCATCGTAAACCACGAAGACCCGGGCATGGAGGCGGTTACAGCCCCAACAAAGAAGAGGACCTGCGAGGCCGGAGGCCCGAACAGGGTGAAGAGAAAAAAATCGGTGAGTGATTTGAAAACAACAAATGTTATTTCAAATATGTTTCAGGTTCAGGTTTACTTTCGGAATTGAACGAGAAAGCCTTCCTGGACGCCAGAGGTACAAATATTTTGTACCTAAATCGGCAGCTAGGCGATTTGGCTAGGGGGCTTTCCGAGATAATCTTCGGAAAGGGGGAAGTTGACCCTGTCCTTGCGAACAGGGTAAATAGTTCGTGTAAGGCCTACGAAGGCATAATTTGGCTGCTCGTTGGGGAAAACGAGCGGCTAAAAGGTTGCCTGGATGCATACAAGCACACCCCAGAGGTAGTGCGTCCGCAGACCTCAGCTGCCAAAGAGAAGGCGTTTAGCTTCGCTCAAGTGGCAGCAGGAGCGATTAAAGCCTCTGCCACTACGGCAAAGGCTCCTTCTCCTGCCACCTCAGCAAAGGTTCCTGCTACTGCCGCCCCAGAAAAGGTTCCAAATACATCGGGAAAGGTCCCTGCACCTGTTCCGACGCCAGCTCTTACGTGGTCCGTGGTCGTGCGGAGTAAGAAGTCCGGTGCGTCGGCAAAAGAGGTCGAGGCTGAAGTCCTCAAAAAGGTCACCCCATCCTTGGGAGTCAGGGTGGATAGCGTAAGGACGCTTAAAAACGGGAGCGTCGTTATCCGCACTCCAACCGCGTTGGAGAGGGGAAAAATTGCGGGCAACCCCAATTTCAGGGAGGCAGGGCTAGAGGTTTCAATCCCTCGAAAACCTGGCCCAAGGGTGGTGATAAAGGGCGTGACTACGTCCATCACCCCGGTGGAGTTCATGAACCAGCTTCATGAACTAAATTTCAAAGAGAAGTATACCCTCGAGAATTTTAAAAACGAGGTGAAAATGGTAACTCGACCATGGAGTACCAAAGAAGGAGGCAGCGTTAACGTTGTGCTGGAGAGTGTTGGCTCAGCAGAAGCGCTTAAAGCACTCCTCGATAGTGGGCACTGCTACATTGGGTGGTACTCCTTTCCTGTGAAGGAGTACAAAACCATTGTTGGCTGTTTCCGATGCCTCGGTCTTGACCATGGCATTGCCGATTGTAAGAACCAGGAGGTATGTCGCCGTTGCGGCGAAGAAGGACACCACTCGAAAGGGTGCTCAAAACCGGCCAAATGCCGGAACTGCTCGATTAAGGGACGAGCAGCCAACCATCGGATAGTGTCGGCTGAATGTCCGCTTTATGCGGCTACTCTTGCCCGGTTGAATGCCAGAAATTAATATGGTATTCAGCTTCGTGCAATTGAACTGCCAGGGCGCTTTCTCCATTATGGTAGACCTGGGAGCTCGAATGTGCGAGAGGGACTACAGCGTTGCTCTGGTTCAGGAGCCCTATGCTTCGAGGGGAGTAATTAGGGGTCTACCCGCTTCCATGCGGGTCTTCCCTGACACCAGATGCAGAGCTGCAGTGATTGTAAGGGACGCAAACCTTACATGCATCCTTCAAGATGCAGATGAACGTGGCGTATGTGTTGGAGTAGAAGGCGTTTTTGGCAAAATATACTTTGCCAGCGTCTACTGCAAGTACGGTGAGGAAATCGAGCCATACATCCAATATATGGAGGAAGTGCGTTTGCTAGTCGGGAGCGACCCCCTCATCCTCGGCGTTGACGCTAATGCGATTTCCCTTTTGTGGCATAGTAAGATGTCCAGTAACTCGTCTGGATATCCAAGCTATCCACGGGGTGAAGCGCTTAGTGAATGGGCTATATCATCTGATACGCACCCTCTCAATCGACCGAGTGAGTTGTACACTTTCGATACGCATAGTCGAAAGAGCGACATTGACGTCACATTCACGAACGAATCCGCACTTAGGGCGTTCTCTTTTCTATGGAAAATCTCCAGAAGCATAAGTGACCACAGCTGGATACAAGTTGAGGTCACCTATGAAGATACTATTAGGGCGCCTAGGTTAGAAAGGAGATGGTGCACTCGGAATGCTAACTGGAATGTGTACGGTTGCCATATACTTGCAGAGGTATCCTCGATACCCCTTCCTGTGTATGCAAGCCTGAACATTGATCAGCAGATCGAGTACATCAATGAGTGTGTGTGGCGTGTCAACGACGATCTCTTTGAGAGGAGCCGTTAGGTTAATCTCAAAAGAGTGAAGTGGTGGACACGCAGTCTGAATGCGAAGCGGCGGGAAGTCCGAAAACTAAGGAAAAAATTCCAAAGGGCTCGGGCTACCAATGCTGAAAACTTGACTCAGTTTCGCTCTGCCTTCCGGCGATGCCTCGCTGAGTACAAGAGAATGATTGTCCAAGTCAAGGAAGATGATTGGAGAAGATTCGCGGATTCGAATAGGGACAATCCTTGGAGAAGGCACTTTTTTTTTTTTTTTATAATTTACGCGCGCCAAAGGGGTTATGAATACCCTTATACTGTTGCCAGGGCGCGGGCGGAAAGGTAGAAGGAGGAGAAAGGAAAGTTTGTGATGTAGTGGTTTGAAACTCAGGTGAGTTTGGTTTCGATATTGACTCTCCAGGGGTGGGAGTCCGAAATAGGACGGAGAGATTTTCTTCACTCGGAATGGTGAGGTTGTGAATTTTAACGGTTGTTTTGTGCTTGAAAACCCTACAACAGCCAAACCTACATGTCAGTGTTATGCCTTCACACGCAGATTTTTCTGACTGAGTTCCAATTGCACAAATGAAAACTTGCCGTGGCTAGGATTCGAACCTTGACCTTCCGAGTGAGAAGCGATTGCTAGTACCACTACACCACGGCCACCCCCCTACAAAATATGTAGAGCTAACAACAAATCACCAGAGGTTGGACGAATATGTGTGGGTGATACTACACATAGGGAGTGGAGGGACTGCATAGGTGCCTTACTCAATGCATTCTTCCCTAGAGATGACCGAGCTGAGGCCCCTCTGGCTACAGAATCAGTAGCCAACTCAGAATTGCGAACCGAGGAGGTGGAACACGCTGTTTCACTTCTCCGTTCAAAGAGGTCCCCTGGACTAGACGGAATGACTTGCGAAATGGTGAAAGCCATTTGGAAAGTCGTTCCAGATTATCTAGGCTGCACTTTCAGCAGATGCATTGAGGCGAATCACTTTCCGTTGGGTTGGAAGGAGGCAAAGGTGGTCGTTCTACTGAAGTCTCCTGATAGGATTAGGTCAGACCCTGGATCCTATCGGGGCATCAGCCTGCTTCCGGTACTTGGAAAAGTGCTGGAAAGGGTTATGATGGAAAGACTTTTGGAGAATATGACCAAACCAATGTCTCCTTTCCAATTCGGATTCAGAAAAGGCATGTCTATTGAGGACGCTTGGGCATATGTCAAAGACTGTGTCCAGGAAAGTAGGGAAAACTATGTCTTAGGCATCTTTATAGACTTTAAAGGTGCTTTTGACAACTTAAGCTGGGGAAGTGTGTTCCGTAGATTGCAGAATGTGGGATGCCGGGAAATTGAGCTTTGGAAAAGCTACTTTTCTGGCAGAAGCGCATGTGCAATGAATGCAGGTGTAAATGAAAGTGTGCGTGTGAGTGTGGAGCGTGGATGTCCTCAGGGCTCTATCTGTGGTC
>CAWYQB010000212.1:122500-132500 GCA_963966105.1 Volucella zonaria
ACAATGTGCTAATAGTTAATAAATAAAAACAAATAGGCTTTTTCCAAGATACTATGTGAAGTGGTGAATCACAATGTGCCAATAGTAAATAAAAACAAAAAGGCTTTTTCCAAGATTCTATGTGAAGTGGTGATCACAATGTGCTAATAGTAAATAAAAACAAAAAGGCTTTTCCAAGATTCTATGTGAAGTGGTGATCACAATGTGCTAATAGTAAATAAAAACAAAAAGGCTTTTTCCAAGATTCTATGTGAAGTGGTGATCACAATATGCTAATAGTAAATAAAAACAAAAAGGCTTTTTCCAAGATTCTATGTGAAGTGGTAATCACAATGTGCTAATAGTAAATAAAAACAAAAAGGCTTTTTCCAAGATTCTATGTGAAGTGGTGATCACAATATGCTAATAGTAAATAAAAACAAAAAGGCTTTTTCCAAGATTCTATGTGAAGTGGTAATCACAATGTGCTAATAGTAAATAAAAACAAAAAGGCTTTTCCCAAGATTCTATGTGAAGTGGTGATCACAATGTGCTAATATTAAATAAAAACAAATAGGCTTTTTCCAAGATTCTTTGTGAAGTGGTGATCACAATGTGCTAATAGTTAATAAATAAAAACAAATAGGCTTTTTCCAAGATTCTATGTGAAGTGGTGAATCACAATGTGCCAATAGTAAATAAAAACAAAAAGGCTTTTTCCAAGATTCTATGTGAAGTGGTGATCACAATGTGCTAATAGTAAATAAAAACAAAAAGGCTTTTCCAAGATTCTATGTGAAGTGGTGATCACAATGTGCTAATAGTAAATAAAAACAAAAAGGCTTTTTCCAAGATTCTATGTGAAGTGGTGATCACAATATGCTAATAGTAAATAAAAACAAAAAGGCTTTTTCCAAGATTCTATGTGAAGTGGTAATCACAATGTGCTAATAGTAAATAAAAACAAAAAGGCTTTTTCCAAGATTCTATGTGAAGTGGTGATCACAATATGCTAATAGTAAATAAAAACAAAAAGGCTTTTTCCAAGATTCTATGTGAGGTGGTAATCACAATGTGCTAATAGTAAATAAAAACAAAAAGGCTTTTTCCAAGATTCTATGTGAAGTGGTGATCACAATGTGCTAATAGTAAATAAAAACAAATAGGCTTTTTCCAAGATTCTTTGTGAAGTGGTGATCACAATGTGCTAATAGTTAATAAATAAAAACAAATAGGCTTTTTCCAAGATTCTATGTGAAGTGGTGAATCACAATGTGCCAATAGTAAATAAAAACAAAAAGGCTTTTTCCAAGATTATATGTGAAGTGGTGATCACTATGTGCTAATAGTAAATGCAAAGGGTTATGCAGGCGGTGGGCATAACATATTGCATCGTTGTATTATATACATAAATATATTACTATATAATGAAAACTAAGCTGGGGCATAATATAATAAAAACAAAAAGGCTTTTTCCAAAATTCCATGTGAAGTGGTGGTCATAATGTGTTTAGTAGTAAATGCAAAGAGTCATGCTCATGCTGTAGCGTTGTATTATTATTATATATTATATTATGAAAACTTAAGCTGGGGTATAATATGATAATAATAAACCAAATAAATTAACAAATATGAAAAATCTATCAAAAAAAAAAAAATATCGCCTGTATGCCGCGCTAGTTATATAGTTAAACATTATTAAATACGATGACAATGCCTAGAATCAATTGTAAAAACGACTTTGGTAACGGGCAAGGTGTTGTAAGTGGTAGAGCAGCTGCCATACTGCGATCCACTAAAGCGTATCCTTTGCTTGACGATTCGATAGAATTAACCGAAACATATAGTTTTCAAAAATAATGTATTTGTGTGTTTATATTGAAATTATTTGTGAAACGCATTACTATAAAAATGATTGTGAATAAATATGCGAATGAAATAATAATAATTAAATATTAAAGCACTTATACACTATATGGAAACTGTATTTAGTAAGTAAAAGATTTCTATAATAAAGAATATTGATATGTAAAAGATATTAATATTAAAAAAACTATAATGATATATAATAATAATTAGTTATGTATATGTGGTGGGCATAACTTATTATAAAGAAAAAAATAAGGCTATGTGAAGTGGTGATCACAATATGCTATAATAGTAAATAAAAACAAAAAGGCTTTTTCCAAGATTTTATGTGAAGTGGTGATCACAATATGCTAATAGTAAATAACAACAAAAAGGCTTTTTCCAAGATTCTATGTGAAGTGGTAATCACAATGTGCTAATAGTAAATAAAAACAAAAAGGCTTTTTCCAAGATTCTATGTGAAGTGGTGATCACAATGTGCTAATAGTAAATAAAAACAAATAGGCTTTTTCCAAGATTCTTTGTGAAGTGGTGATCACAATGTGCTAATAGCTAATAAATAAAAACAAATAGGCTTTTTCCAAGAATCTATGTGAAGTGGTGAATCACAATGTGCTAATAGTAAATAAAAACAAAAAGGCTTTTTCCAAGATTCTATGTGAAGTGGTGATCACAATGTGCTAATAGTAAATGCAAAGGGTTATGCAGGTGGTGGGCATAACATATTGCATCGTTGTATGATATACATAAGTATATTACTATATTATGAAAACTAAGCTGGGGCATAATATAATAAAAACAAAAAGGCTTTTTCCAAAATTCTATGTGAAGTGGTGGTCATAATGTGTTTAGTAGTAAATGCAAAGAGTCATGCTCATGTTGTAGCGTTGTATTATTATTATATATTATATTATGAAAACTTAAGCTGGGGTATAATATGATAATAATAAACCAAATAAATTAACAAATATGAAAAATCAATCAAAAAAAAAAAATTTTTTTTTTCAAAACTTCTTACGAGGGGCGTTCAATATATTCTCGGTATCGATATGAAGGAAAATGTATATAAATAATGCTTTGAAATATATTGGTACGTGAAAAATTAATATTTTGAAAACAATCATTGATAATGTTTTTATGAAAGGTTTACTTTTAAAATTACAATACAACTAAGTTCTGTATGCTCTTAGTTGGTAATAAAAAGTACAATATACCTTTGTTATAACTACATTAAGAAGTCCACTATTTTTTTATGTTAAATCTTATTCTATAGGGCAATAAATTTATATTATATTTATTGTCTTTCACCGTCCGGGGAGAAATCCTCATAAGTGTCATAAATAATAAGTCAGACATAATTGTAAAATGGAATGGATAATTAATGATGTGTTTCAAATGAAATTTCAAATAAATAATATAACATTATTCTGGTTGATCCTGCCAGTAGTTATATGCTTGTCTCAAAGATTAAGCCATGCATGTCTAAGTACACACGAATTAAAAGTGAAACCGCAAAAGGCTCATTATATCAGTTATGGTTCATTAGATCGTTAACAGTTACTTGGATAACTGTGGTAATTCTAGAGCTAATACATGCAATATAAACACGGACCTTTTGGAACGTGTGCTTTTATTAGGCTAAAACCAAGCGATTTTTTCGGAAATCGTTATTATGGTTGAACTCTAGATAATTTGCCGATCGTATGGTCTTGTACCGACGACAGATCTTTCAAATGTCTGCCCTATCAACTATTGATGGTAGTATCTAGGACTACCATGGTTGCAACGGGTAACGGGGAATCAGGGTTCGATTCCGGAGAGGGAGCCTGAGAAACGGCTACCACATCTAAGGAAGGCAGCAGGCGCGTAAATTACCCACTCCCAGTTCGGGGAGGTAGTGACGAAAAATAACAATACAGGACTCATATCCGAGGCCCTGTAATTGGAATGAGTACACTTTAAATCCTTTAACAAGGACCAATTGGAGGGCAAGTCTGGTGCCAGCAGCCGCGGTAATTCCAGCTCCAATAGCGTATATTAAAGTTGTTGCGGTTAAAACGTTCGTAGTTGAATTTGTGCTTCATATTGGTAGTACAACTATAATTGTGGATTGTACATTACTTTATTTATGCAAGCGTATTACCGGTGGAGTTCTAATATATAATGGTCATTGTATCATTATGTATACCTCCTATTTAAACCTGCTTCAGTGCTCTTCATCGAGTGTTGTTGTGGGCCGGTACAGTTACTTTGAACAAATTAGAGTGCTTAAAGCAGGCTCCAAATGCCTGAATATTTTGTGCATGGAATAATGAAATAAGACCTCTGTTCTACTTTCATTGGTTTTTAGATCAAGAGGTAATGATTAATAGAAGCAGTTTGGGGGCATTAGTATTACGACGCGAGAGGTGAAATTCTTGGACCGTCGTAAGACTAACTTAAGCGAAAGCATTTGCCAAAGATGTTTTCATTAATCAAGAACGAAAGTTAGAGGTTCGAAGGCGATCAGATACCGCCCTAGTTCTAACCATAAACGATGCCAGCTAGCAATTGGGTGTAGCAACTACTATGGCTCTCTCAGTCGCTTCCCGGGAGCTTTTGGGCTCCGGGGGAAGTATGGTTGCAAAGCTGAAACTTAAAGGAATTGACGGAAGGGCACCACCAGGAGTGGAGCCTGCGGCTTAATTTGACTCAACACAGGAAAACTTACCAGGTCCGAACATAAGTGTGTAAGACAGATTGATAGCTCTTTCTCGAATCTATGGGTGGTGGTGCATGGCCGTTCTTAGTTCGTGGAGTGATTTGTCTGGTTAATTCCGATAACGAACGAGACTCAAATATATTAAATAGATGCTTTCAGGATTATGGTTCTGAAGCTTATATAGCCTTCATTCATGAATACAGTAAAATGTATGAGTGTTTGAATGGGTTTATGTAAGTGGAGCGGTACCTGTTTGTTTGTCCCATTATAAGGACACTAGCTTCTTAAATGGACAAATTGCGTCTAGCAATAATGAGATTGAGCAATAACAGGTCTGTGATGCCCTTAGATGTCCTGGGCTGCACGCGCGCTACAATGAAAGTATCAACGTGTATTTCCTAGACCGAGAGGTCCGGGTAAACCGCTGAACCACTTTCATGCTTGGGATTGTGAACTGAAACTGTTCACATGAACTTGGAATTCCCAGTAAGTGTGAGTCATTAACTCGTATTGATTACGTCCCTGCCCTTTGTACACACCGCCCGTCGCTACTACCGATTGAATTATTTAGTGAGGTCTCCGGACGTGATCACTGTGACGCTCACGTGTTACGGTTGTTTCGCAGAAGTTGACCGAACTTGATTATTTAGAGGAAGTAAAAGTCGTAACAAGGTTTCCGTAGGTGAACCTGCGGAAGGATCATTAACGTGTTCCTTCTACAAAAATATTAAAAATTAAAGCATTTATCCAAAGATTATTATTTGAAGGCATCTTACTTACTCTTAAAACTAAATACATAGAAAATTTATATTTAAATTAAAATATATAATAAATATCAATTGTACATACTAAGAACGAAATTAATATATAAGAGGCAAAAGACAAACACAAAAACACAAAGATACAAAGATACAAACGAAATAAATTATATAGAAAGTGAAACATATAAAATATTCAATTATAATATTAATGAATAAAATACAAATACCCAATTATAAGTGTACAAGATATTATATTAATATATATTTATTTTTTATATAAATACATATATGTATAAGTAAGAGTTATGTAAGAACTTAATGTCACATGTTGTACTTATTTTTTCTATATAGAAAATTAAGTTACGATTCCTTATGGAATTGGACATTCGCAACAACAGGCATTAGGTTAAAAAAGAAACATTTCATTAATTATTATATTATTAATTTAATAAATTTTAAATTATAAAAATGATGGTAATAATAATAATAATAATAATGATGATGAAATGAAAGGAAATAATATAAAAATAATAAATAAAGGCAAATTGAATGACAACAATAAAAGAGAAATGTTTTGCAATATATTGTTTAATTAAAAAAATTTTATTAAATAATGGTTTATTGTTTGCTTATTTAATTATACCTTTAATAATTATTATTATTCCTTTAATATTATATGACTTATTCTAAACAAAATTTTAAATACTCTAAGCGGTGGATCACTTGGCTCATGGGTCGATGAAGAACGCAGCAAACTGTGCGTCATCGTGTGAACTGCAGGACACATGAACATCGACATTTTGAACGCATATCGCAGTCCATGCTGTTATGTACTTTAATTAATTTTGAAGTGCTGCTTGGACTACATATGGTTGAGGGTTGTGAGACTATTCTAAATAAGTTGCTTGTATATGAAAAAGAAGAAATTTATATTACTTTTTGGAAATATACTTAAGCACATGTTATATTATTGGATTTATTTTATTAAATTCATAATATTAATTTATAATATATTCCTCAAAATAATGGAATCTTAGTATTCTATATTATCTATTTGTGAAGGAATGTCTAGTATAAAATATTTATTTAAACTAATATAGAAATATGCATTAATATGTTAATTAAATATTTCTACTGTGACAAGAGAAACTAAAATTAAAAAAAAAAAAAAAACCATAAACCAAAGTCGAAAATAATAATATAAATTATAATAGAATTGCCTCACACTTGATAATATATATAGAAAAGATTTACTTATTAAACTGATGAGTATATAAAATAATTTTAAACAACCTCAACTCATATGAGAAAACTCCCCGAATTTAAGCATATTAATGAGGGAAGGAAAAGAAACTAACCAGGATTTTCTTAGTAGCGGCGAGCGAAAAGAAAACAGTTCAGCACTAAGCCATTTTGTCTTTATGGCAAATATGGGATGCAGTGTATGGAACATCTATAATCTAGTATGAGAAATTAATGATTTAAGTCCTTCTTAAATGAGGCCATTTACCCATAGAGGGTGCCAGGCCCGTATAACGTTAATGATTACTAGAAGGTGTTTCCAAAGAGTCGTGTTGCTTGATAGTGCAGTGGGTGGTAAACTCCATCTAAAACTAAATATAACCATGAGACCGATAGTAAACAAGTACCGTGAGGGAAAGTTGAAAAGAACTCTGAATAGAGAGTTAAATAGTACGTGAAACTGCTTAGAGGTTAAGCCCGATGAACCTGAATATCCGTTATGGAAAATTCATCACTAATAAAGTTATATTCTTTAATATAATAGAAATGGTGTGCAATTTTTCCATATAAGGACATTGTAATCTGTTAATGTATTAAATATTTATCATAAGATCTTTTACTTAAGTTTATCCAAATTAGTTATTTTCGGATTTCTAACATAAGATAAATGTATTAGATTTGATAAATCATTGACAGATTTAATTATATATAGTGCTTAAATTTTACGGAATTTTACAATGGTAGGTAAATCTATTGATTTATTTATTTTATTGTATGCACTTATATGATTAACAATGCGATAGATTCAGGATACCTTCGGGACCCGTCTTGAAACACGGACCAAGGAGTCTAACATATGTGCAAGTCATTGGGTATTTTTAATAAAACCCAATGGCATAATTAACTTAACTGTTTTAATGGGATTAGTTTGTGTTTTATTATGAAATATAAATTCAATCCCGGGACGTGTTATGCATAATAGTATTTATATTATTTATGCCTCTAACTAGAGCGTACCTTGAGCATATATGCTGTGACCCGAAAGATGGTGAACTATACTTGATCAGGTTGAAGTCAGGGGAAACCCTGATGGAAGACCGAAACAGTTCTGACGTGCAAATCGATTGTCAGAATTGAGTATTGGGGCGAAAGACCAATCGAACCATCTAGTAGCTGGTTCCCTCCGAAGTTTCCCTCAGGATAGCTGGTGCATTTAAAAATTATTTAAAATAATCTTATCTGGTAAAGCGAATGATTAGAGGCATTAGGGTCGAAACGACCTTAACCTATTCTCAAACTTTAAATGGGTAAGAACCTAACCTTTCTTGATATGAATTAGGTTGTGATATATTGTGCCCAGTGGGCCACTTTTGGTAAGCAGAACTGGAGCTGTGGGATGAACCAAACGTAATGTTACGGTGCCCAAATTAACAACTCATGCAGATACCATGAAAGGCGTTGGTTGCTTAAAACAGCAGGACGGTGGACATGGAAGTCGTAATCCGCTAAGGAGTGTGTAACAACTCACCTGCCGAAGCAACTAGCCCTTAAAATGGATGGCGCTTAATTTGTATACCTATACATTACCGCTAAAGTAGATGATTTATATTTAATTTCGATTGAATATAAATTTTGAAACTTTAGTGAGTAGGAGGGTACAATGGTGTGCTTAGAAGTGTTTGGCGTAAGCCTGCATGGAGCCGCTATTGGTACAGATCTTGGTGGTAGTAGCAAATAATCGAATGAGACCTTGGAGGACTGAAGTGGAGAAGGGTTTCGTGTGAACAGTGGTTGATCACGAGTTAGTCGGTCCTAAGTTTAAGGCGAAAGCCGAAAATTTTCAAGTTAAAAAAATATAATTATATATCTCATTGTATATAAAGAAATTTTAACACTTGATTATTTTTGAACGAAAGGGAATACGGTTCCAATTCCGTAACCTGTTGGGTATACGTTTGTTATTAAAAATGGGCATTTCGCTCATCCTGGCAACAGGAACGACCATAAAGAAGCCGTCGAGAGATATCGAAAGAGTTTTCTTTTCTGTTTTATAGTCGTACTACCATGGAAGTCTTTCGAAGAGAGATATGGTAGATGGACTAGAAGAGCATGACATTTACTGTTGTGTCGATATTTTCTCTTCGGACCTTGAAAATTTATGGTGGGGTCACGAAAACTTCTCAACAGGCCGTACCGATATCCGCAGCTGGTCTCCAAGGTGAAGAGTCTCTAGCCGATAGAATAATGTAGGTAAGGGAAGTCGGCAAATTAGATCCGTAACTTCGGGATAAGGATTGGCTCTGAAGATTGAGATAGTCGGGCTTGAATTGGAAGCAATAACATGGTTTATGTACTCGTTCTGGGTAAATAGAGATCTTCGGATTTTGTTCCCCGGATAGTAGTTTACGTAACCAATTGTGGAATTTTCTTGCTAAAAGTCTTAAGATTTATCGTAAGATATATTTTTTTGATTTATAACGACTATCAATTAACAATCAATTCAGAACTGGCACGGACTTGGGGAATCCGACTGTCTAATTAAAACAAAGCATTGTGATGGCCCTAACGGGTGTTGACACAATGTGATTTCTGCCCAGTGCTCTGAATGTCAAAGTGAAGAAATTCAAGTAAGCGCGGGTAAACGGCGGGAGTAACTATGACTCCGCGAAGGTGAAGGATGGCGGACTTGGAGTCTTCCAGTTCAGGTCAAGGATACCAGCCATAGTAACGCGAAGAGTCGAAACACTCGAAAACGCAGACTATATCTTCCGGGAGACCATGGCCATGGGACAAACGTGGACTACACGAATCCGCCAGATGGTGGATCCAACACAGAACACCAAAGAACAACACGAACGGTATCAAGCACATGGCCTGGAAATATCATTTTCTGGCAACGGAATCTGGCAGGTAGCGAACAATAAAGGTTGCACCAAGATTTTGTCGCACCCTCCAGCCTACTGGACGGCTCAAGACCACATCCGAGCCGTCCACTTAAGGTACAACCTCCTGCCCACCGTGGGAATACCATCCAACCCACCGAACGCCAGAAGATGTCGAGGAAACTGTGAACGCAGCGAGACCCTTTGCCATGTACTGCAAGCATGCCCGATAACACACTGGTGCAGGATACATAGGCATGACCACGTCGTCAAAAGGCTCACCACCGCGGCACGACGGCATGGATGGCAAGCCGAAATTGAACCCAGATTTAGAGGTAGAGACGGTTTGCTGAAGAAGCCAGACGTCCTTTTCAAAAACACAGGACACGTCATCATCTGCGACGTCGCCATTCACTGGGAAGGACCTGAACCTCTAAGTCTGCAGTACCAAAATAAAATTGCAACGTATAGTACAACATCTTTCATCCAGGCCGTCCAAAGCCGCTATTCCGCACCCAACATCTCCATACTTCCTTTGATCGTCGGGGCCAGAGGCGGATGGTGCT